>VXBB01021704.1:826712-886572 GCA_013399915.1 Illadopsis cleaveri | reverse complement strand
TTTTTTTTTTTTTTAGCCTATATTTTCCTTTTACAAAATGTACCTACATTTTTAATGAAGTTCAGTCTCAGCATCAGTGTGGAATCTGGAGGGTAAACTCAATCAGCAAGTTTGAAGTTCTAATCCTTGCAAAGCCAGTATGAATAACAGATGATATTAAGAGGGCACAGTAGATGGTAGCTGTTCCAAAAATTTCTGTAAATGTGATCTCATTGATTCTGTGTTTTTCCCTCTGTATTTTACAGAGCACATTGATTTAGAAGATGTCTTTGGCTTATAACCATTAGTGTTAGAAGGATAGAAAAATGTGCAAAAAAGTTTGGCGATGGTATGAAATGAAAGCCATTATCTATTTTATAAGCAAAGTAGGGACTTGCTAATAAAATAGATAATTTTATTTTTAATTATGGTTGTGCTGCAATTATTACACACTATATTGTATAGATAGTGCTCTTTTCTGAATTTCATTAATAGATTTTTCTCCAGCTACACTCTAGAAGTTTAGAAATGAAATTGTGACCAGGCCTACACCCTTAGAACATAGCAGGGTAAGGATCATATCTTTAAACAGATTTCCTGGACCTCCTAAGGAAGGAGAAGGAATGAGCAAGGCCTCAGTTCCAGCTCACCATTCGCTTGGTCTTTAACTTGGCTAAAAGAGATGTCACTGGAAATGCATTTTCAGGTCCTTGCATGACAGTCAATGACAGTTGCCTGTGGGAGGATGGAAGGACAGAAGATCTGAAGGGCAATAATCCTTTCTGTTTTGAAACAATAATTAGCTGTCACACAGCTGTGCTGCCAGTGAGCTGGCTGCTGCAGTGGACTTTTAGTACAGTGATCAGCCCGTAAAAAGCTGGATAAAATGGAAGGAAGCTAAAAGAAAGGCATTCTGACAAAGGAATTTGGACAAACATAAAGTAAGTAAACATGTCCATTATTATGTATTATAGTGGATGAGACACTGTATAGACAGAAAAGAGCAGCATCGCATTCACAAGCCTTGGTCTCTATGGGGGACTTCAACATCCACAAGATCTGTTGGAGGGGCAACACAGCAGGGCAAATGCGTTCCTAGAATACTTCCAGGATAACTTCCTTGAGGATAACTTCCTTCTGCAAGTGCTAGAGAAGCCACTGGGGAGATGCTGTAGGCTGGACTTTGTTTTCACCAACAGGGTGGTGGGGAAGGTGAAGCTCAAGGCTAACCTGGGCTGCAGTGACCATGAAGTGATGGAGTTCAAGAGCCTTAGGGCAGGGAGGAGAGTGCGCAGCAAGGTCTGGCCTGGACTTGAGGAGAGCAGACTTTGGTCTCTTCAGGGAGCTGCTCCATGGAGTGCAGTGGGATAGAGCCCTGGAAGGAAGGAGGGGCCCGATAGACACAGTTAATATTCAAAGATCACCTCTCCCAGTCATGCATTCCAATGAAGAGGAAGTCAACACTGTGTCCATGTCAAGGGGCTTGGAATTGGATCTTTAAAGTCCCTTCCAAACCAAACCATTTTATGAGTCTGTGATTCTATTCTGTATCAGTAAGAAAAGGAAGTTCATCTGGTGTTCTGTTTACTGAGCGAACAGAAATTGCAGTGCTGAAGTTGGTACCCTGTTGACTTGAAATGAGCCTATTTTATTTCATTTAATAATTTTTTTATAGTAAACATAGCTTTGTTATTTGACTCCTAAAGAGAGAGCTCCTCTCAGGATATACAGAGGAAGTGAAGGCTACATTCAGTAATGTTAATTGGTATTGAATTAAATCATCCAGTCATGCTAATGTGCAATATGAGGTACAATTTGTGTTTTAAGTGCATAAAAGTAGCCAGGGAAATTTGCCAAAAAGATTGTGCTTTTTTTTTTTTGTCTAATTACAAGTCGCTTGAAAATAGTACCTTTTGTATGTGAAAGTCCATTTGCATTTTGCGTACAGATACATTTCACTGTGTTTGTGCTTTCTGTGCCTTTTGTGGTGTTTTTTGTATGTTCATGCTCTTTATGACCACTTTCACTACCCATACATATACATTTTTCTCTCCATATATTACAGGTAGTTGTCCACTTCCCCTTGTACAGTTTTTCAGCATACCAGTGAAAATGCAGAACAATTCACCAAAATACCGTCCACAAAATTTCTGGTTTGGGTGTTTTGCCAGCTCAGCCAAAATAGAAAGTTACAGAAAGTTTCACCTTTTGCATTTCAGGATTATAATGATGAAATTCGCCAGGAGCAGCTGAGAGAACTTTCGTATTTGAACGGTTCTGAGGATTCGTCACGTGGACGGGGCATTCGAGGAAGAGGGATCCGTGTGCCACCTGCAGCTCCTTCAAGGTGTGGTAACCTGAACTATTACATTAATAGCTTTACAAAGTGTAACAATAGTAAAAAACCCCATAGTTAAAAAAAATCCTGGTCAGTAAACAAAAATATTTGTCTTCTGATAACCTGTGTGGTCTATATTGGTCTGGATTTTCTGATCTACAGTTCATGGGGTATAGTGGGTGGCAACAATTGAGAGCAGATTATGAAGACAGGAGAAGGATATTTCTAAGAAAGAATACTTTTATGCTAGTAGTAAGGCAGTATGGTCAGTAGCATAAAATTTTTGGTCAAAATAATAGTACAGTCAGAGAAGGCCACATAGTCTAGGTGGAACTTTATTTGCCAAATAATAACCTTTTATACATATTACAGCTATACTCTGTGTGTATAGAAATATACCTATATACCTGTCATTCACAGTCTTCCAAAAAGCACACCCGGGCACATACTGCTCTGAGACAAAACACACAGACTGCTACCCTGATTTATCACCCTTTTATTTCATCATATGGTATAGATACAAGTCTTTTTAAACAGTAACAGCTTCTTCTGACTTATTAATTTGTACAGCAAGGGAGATACAGCATCGGAGGAGATACAGCCAGGAAGATGCTAAACCTCTTTCCATGCTTGTCTAAATGCTTTATTCTCTCTGTGCAGTGGGGGAAAGTAGAATCCCACACTACCAATCCTTTGTGCTGAACTAAATTAGGGAGATAGAAAAGTTATTTGTCTCCTTTTATATTCTTCCTCTGCTTTGCCATGCAAGTTTCTGCTGTCCTGCAATGTTTTCTGCCAATCCATTTCTCTCACCCATCAATAAGCATGAAAATGGGAGAAATCACTGCTCTTGTAAAATAGTTTGAGAGCAACAGAAGATGTTCCTCATTTTCTTCATCTTCTAGAACTGCTTTGGAGTAAGTCTGCAACTCTGTGAATTACAATGATTCAGAATTTTATTAGTACAAGCACCAAGAGGATCAGGTGCAAAAGACACTGGATGGTTTAAAAATAATGCCTTTCCATAATACGAGTTCTGCCTGAGATATTGCCTAAAAGTGCTTGACATTGTAGCTGCCAAAACCCCAGAGTTACATGATGCTTTAAGTAGTAGTAAAAACGTGAGAGCCGTTAAAATGGGACAGCACATGCCTGTCTTCCCTCGTACCCGCCAGAGTGATCATCCCTTTGTGCTCCCCGCAGGGGCCGTGGGGGTGCCATTCCCCCCCCGCTGCCTGGACGAGGGGCGCAGGCACCCCGAGGAGCGCCGGTGACGCGGGGAGCGCTGCCGGTCCCGCCGGTGGCCCGGGGCGTGCCCACCCCGCGGGCCCGGGGTGCCCCGTCCGTGCCGGGATACAGACCGCCGCCGCCGCCCGCACACGAGGCCTACGAAGACTATGTAAGTAAATGCCTTTGTCACAACGTGTCAGCCACGCTCTGTGATCAACATCAGGTCCTTCCGAGATGGAATAGTCCACAGGCTCCTCTGTCTCTAACGCTTTTCTCCTGCAGGTGAACGACAGTCTGAGTAGTGCAATGTGTCTGCAGGCCTGTGCTGGGTGATGTGGGTTTGTAGCGTCATTCACAGCTTAGTTTTGGATATGAGAAATCACGCTGGATAGTTCTTGGGGTGTCACAAAAGAGCTATACGGATATTCTAAAATTTATTTTGTATACTCAATCAGTTTTTACTGTAACCAAGTTCCTAAGAATAGCAGCTTATATCCTTTGTGAGAAAATTATGGGAGGGGAGGCATGTTGTTCTTCCAAATCCTTTTTATTACATATTTGTATTCAACACTGTGTTACAGATACATAACAAATAGAAATTCAGGTAGTTTTCATGAAAGCTGATACAATGATGCATCTCTAGCCAGGAGCAGTACTAACTGACTGTCACCTTTTCTTATGAGGTGTTAAAAATAATTGTGCTGAACACATCAAAGCTTTCAAGTCATCCTCATTAAAGTTTCCTCCTGGAGCTATCACCATAACAACAGATGTCCAAATAGAGAAGGAAGTGCTATCAAATATGATGTCTGGATTTTTCCAGCCATGGCAAGTCCAAGAGTAAGATGACATTGGATCTATTCCTTAATCCTACCACCAGGGAAAGATGCATTTTTATCCAATTAATAATCTTCCTAGAACAGAAAAAAAGAAGATGAAACAGAAATTATTCTTTGTTCTTGAAGCTTTACTCAACCTTGCATATTTGTAGCATAGAGACTAGATCACGGCCACTTCAAATTAGGGATGCACATTCTGTTAATTCTAAGAATTACAACTGAGCAACAGCAGCAGAAAAGGAGGGGGGAAAATGTCACTCCTGTATTTACCTCAACACAGTTTCCATTAGTGAATGAGCTAAAAGTGCTGCTAAGAAATGGAATTTCAAACGTACATGCTTCCTTGACAGACAGTATTTGTCTGTTAGTGTCAAAATGTGTGAGACCTTCCTTTCTGTGCAGATACAGAACCCTTGTAATGTAAGATTAGAATTATAATTGAAGTAATTTCTTTTTTTCATTTACAGTACTAGTAAATATCCTAGAGTATTAAACATCTTTTAGGGAGGATTTCTTGCACTTTTTCTGGATGCTAAATGTGGAAAGTATGAGGAGAAGTTGCTGCAACTGGATTATCAAGGTTAGGAAGGCGTTCAGCCGGTTCCCCATATTTTTTGAAATGCCTACACTCTCAGGAGCACAAAATGTATACATAATCAAAAGAGTCACTTTAATTTGTGATACATTAGCCCAATAAAAACAAACATATGTGTTTGTGGGTTTTTTTCTCCCTTCACAGATAGCAGCAAAAAAACATGCTGCCTTATAGGTCAAAATTAACATGTTTTGGAGATCTTCCATCTCCTGTGTCCTTTCAACATCTACATTCCAGCTAGGAAAATATGAGATTGCTATCATGCACCAGTTTGCAATGAAAATTTCTTGTCATTTTATAAAAGTTTCTAATCTAAATCATTTTGGTATCTTATGGGCTGAGATAATAACTAGAACTCTGATGCTGTGCTGGTAGAAGGAGAAGTTCACTGTCATGAACCTGCATATAATATTGTAAATGATGTTTTAGGGAAAATATTTTTACATTTGCGGAAAGTAAAACAGTTTTTCTTCCCAAATAAACCATATAATAAATCAGATACCTGGCTGGATACTAAAAGCAAGTGGATCTATTTGTTGACCTGCAACAAATGTTATGTGTAATTGTTCTTTCCCCCTTAATCCTACAGATGAAAAACTAATTTATAATGAATAATTTATCCAATTTACTTTTTTTTTCCTGCGTCTAAGCAACCCACAAGTGTATTAGAGTTTCCTTATGAGTTTATATTTTTGATTTTTTGTTACACTATTCACACCATTTTTTCCTACTATTTGCAAGCACCATTGGTTTGATTAGTGGTACATATGAATGCACTGTCATTGATTGTGACATCCATATTCTGTATTTTTCTTTTCTCTAATGAAATGTAGTCACTTGAATGTTGATCTGAAAATGAATTCAAGAAAGAGAATTGAATGGCTACAGCAGATTTTTTAAAAATGTTTAGACAGCATTTACTGAAAAAAAATCTTTAGCCATTTGTTGAGCACTGCTAATCAGAGATTGTATTGACTGTTTGATCTTGAAACATCTAACTGTTTAATTCAGTTTGGATAAGCATTTAAAAGTTTGGATTTTCCAATATATAAATATTTTGAGGTTTCCTAATGGCCTTTCTGAGAATCCATAAAAGCAGATGTCTGAAGGTTTCTCAGGAAAAATAAAGTCCTGTCATTGTGGTGAGTACATTCATGTGCAACATTTTGAATGTCAGGCCTAGCCAGAGGGAAAAACATGTGGAATGACTTTCAGCAAAGAAGGTGGCTGGAGCAGGAAGGAGGAGTGACTCACCTCAGGCCTTTTTCTTTACTTGCCTTTGAAACTTGCTTTACCTTCTTCACTTCAAAAGCAGTTCATTGGGTGTGAATTTGGATGGAGAGTGCAACTGGCAGCTGCCATGCAGTTTCTGGGATCAAGAGGGTTTGTGACCTGGACCTATTTGTGTTTTAACCGTAGCCAACAACTAAACTAAGCTGCACACAGATGCTCACTTCCCTGGTGAGATCAGGGAGAGATTCAGGAGTGTAAAAGTGAGAAAACTCTTGGATTGAGACAAGATAGTTGTAGTGGTTGGCACTGGCTGGATGCCAGGCACCCACAAAAATGTCTCTATCACTCCCCTCTGCAGCTGGACGGGGGGGAGAAAATATAATGAAAGGTTTATGAGTTGAGGTAAAAACCAGGAGAGAAATCACTCACCAAATACTATCAAGGGCAAAACAGACTCTGTTTGGGGATGTTGATTGAATTTATTACCAACAAAATCAGAGCAGGATAATGAGAAGCAAAATAAGACCTTAAAAACACTTTCCCTCCCACCGCTCCATCTCCTTCCCAGCTCTGCCTCTTCCCCAGGCACAGGGAGACAGGGAATGGGGGTTACAGTCAGTTCATCACAGATTGTTTCTGCTGCTGCTCAGGGAAAAGGGTTCTACACCTGCTCCAGCATGGGCTCCTTTCTCCACAGGTCTGCAGGTTCCTGGCATGAGCTCAGGCCACCCACTGGGTCACAGCCTCCTTTCAGGCATCCACCTGCTCCAGTGTGGGTCTTCTCCATGGGATGCAGGTGGTCTCTGCATTCTCTGGCCCTCCATGGGCTGCAGGGGCACAGCTGTCTCACTATGGGCTGCACCATGAGCTGCTGGGGAATCTCAGCTGACTCCTGGAGCACTCCTGCCCCTTCTGCCCTGACCTTGGTGTCTGCAGAGCTGCAGAGCTGTTCCTCCCACATGTTCTCACCCCACTCTTCCCTGGCCACAATTACATCTGAGCAATAACTTTTTTTTTTTTTTTCTTAAATATGTTATCACAGAGGGGTATCGACTATCAACTCTGGTTGACCCAGCCTTTTCCAGGGATAGTTCTGTCCTGGAACTGGCTGTCACTTCTCTGAAAAACATGGGGAAGTCTTCTGGCAGCTTTTCACAAAAGCCACTCCTGTAGCACCCCCGCCACCAAAAGTTGGCCACACAAGCCCAATAGAAAAGTTACATAGGTAGACAGGGGGGTGGATTGACAACTGGCCAAATGGCAGATCCCAGACGGTTGTGATCAGTGGCACAGGGTCTAGTTGGAGAGCTGTCACTGGTGGTGTCTGCCAGAGTTCAATACTCTTTTGTAAGGTATTCGTCAGAGACTTAGATGAAGGAGCGGAGGCCTCCTCAGCAAGTTTGCTGATGGCACAAAGCTGGGAGGAGTGGCTGATAGCCCAGAGGGCTGTGCAGCCCTTCAGAGGGTCATTGACAAGCTGGAGAGGTGGGTAGAGAAGAATTGTCTGAAGCTCAGCAGAGGCAAATGCAGGGTCCTGCACCTGGGGAAGAACAATGCCAGGCACCAGCACAGGCTGGGGGCCAACCCGCTGCAAAGCACCTCTGTGGAGAAGGATCTGGGAGTCCTCTGAAGGTTGGGGTCCTGTTGGCAACTTGTGAAACAGGCAATAGGCATGACAGATTGAGATTCATGATTTGTACAGAAGTGAAGAGTACTTCAGTAGGTCTGCTGCTATTGAGGCGATAAATAATAGAATCATAGAACAGTTTAAGTTGGAAGACACCTTACAGATCATTTAATTCCAGACCCTCTGCCATGGGCCGGGTCACCTTTCTAGACCAGGTTGCTCAAATCCCCATCCAGCCTGGCCTTTAACACTTGTAGGGATGGGGCAACTTGACTGGGCAAAGGCAGTGTTCAGTGCAGTATGTTTTGATCTGAGCATCCAGACTTTTCCACTCAAGATTAAAGCTAATTTTTGGAAGGGTGCTTAATCCAAATCTGAGCCAAAATTTCTGTTGCTTTCTGATCCTGTTTTGGAGGGCATTTGACTCTGGATCTGTATTTTTTCCTTCTGTATCAGAAGCCAGTAATGAACTGTCCAGTGATATTTTCTTCACATTTTTTAGAAGCTTTGGTGAGCCTTGCTAAGAGGTCTGATGTGAGTTTTGAAGTGGCTTATCACTTGTTCCCTTACACCAGATGGAAAGAATTGCCAAAACAGAATACATTTGGGACTAAAATACACATTGCTTTTGTATTTTACCTCATCAAAAAAACCTTTAGGAACCCTACTTGCATTTTCACTCTTGGATTAAAAAAAGGACTTTTGCACAGAAAGCCACTCATCATAATGTGAATACTTAGATGAGCTTCTTGCTTTTACAAACAAATACATGATTTGTTTGCAAGAAATAGGCTGGTCTGTTGAGACACTGTGAAGCTGGTGCAGCTCCTACATCTAGGACAGCCAGATTAAAAAGCAATTTTAAATGCAAATATTCTCTCTCGCCTCTCATTTCACTGATCAAACCAGCCAAACGCAGATTCTTGTTATCTTCTGGAATAAGTGGAGAGCAGTGCTTTTACAAAATCAATGGAAAAGAACCACACAATAAGATAGATCGTGCTTTTAATGTCATGCTGTTCTTCGTCTCATTTCAAATTATTTAATATGAAAATAAATGCCACATTTAACTGTTTATTCTAAGATCATCTTTCAGTAGTTTTCAAATAAACTGAAACAGCTATTCTCATGCTTATTCAGTGCCAACCTAGGCAATAAAAAGACTGATAATAAGAGGCATTTTTGTCACACTTTAGAATTTTGAAAAGAATAATCAACCTGTACATGTGACTGCAATCCACAAAATTGCAGTTGTGGAGGCTTTGCCTAATAATTAAAATGGGAATTCTTAGTGATTTTAAATCCATTCTGTCTGCCATTCCTGGGTGTAGATGGAAACTGTATATAAAGATCTCAACTTCCTATTCATGGCAGGTTTGCTCCTGCTTTAATAAATACATTAAAGTGAGCAATTGATACTTTTCAAGTCCATTCCTATAATCACGGTGGGACATTGTCAGTGAGAGTGAGGCCTGGACAACTAAGAAGACTTTTAAGGTTTTAAAATAGTGAAATATATTGGATACAATAAGAGGTAAGAGGGATTACTTTGTTTTTCTTTTTTTTTCTAAACTGGTATTTCCAAGTTTTAAGATGTGGCACTTGTCTATTTTTATGCCTTTTCTGTGTGAGAAAAAAAAATCAATGAAGGATGTAGTGAGACTAAAGATCATTTGAATAAAGCTGGAATTATAGACAGGGGAATCTGCATGGCTGAACAACATATTGATTAAATATGATTGATTAGCTATTTATGCCCAAGGCACTTAGAAAAAAAGCTAAGCTATATTCAGCTTGTACCTGCTGTGACTTGAAAAATCGAATTTTCTTTTTAGTACAATAGCAATAAACAGGATAATGTTTATATTATCTGAAAGACCCTACTGAGGTTTAGAAGGATGCTGTGAATGGCAGCCTTATGAAGATATAGTGGATTTGTCCAGATTTTGGCTAATATCATCCATGAAAAGTATAAATGTATTTATTGTGATAAAGTCCAGCAACATAAATACAGAGTTAAAGTAATGGCAAGTTGTTAATGTTTTTCCAAGAACAGAATCCACAGTCAGCACTAAATCTTTAGTGTCTGGGAACTTAGAGGTCTAGAGCTTTTTGCTTACCTGTGCAAACTGAAGTTTGTATCTTATTCATAAAGATCTTGGACTGAATAAATAAGGCTTGCCTCATGAAACCAGAAGAACTGTCCTGAGAGCAGTGCAGTACTGAAGTGAATACTGCTTTCAGACTCATCACTGCTATTAATTTCTCACATATTGATAATATGGTCTAAATCAGACTTTATTACATTATTTTCTTGATTTGAATTGATTTGTTTTGATTTGATTGTCATAATCATAGTTGTTCAACAGACTTCACTAATAAAATACATACAACTCTTACATCTATTTTTTAATGTTGCAGAAATATTTTTTGTGGAGGATAAGTTCTTCTGTCATCCCCTTTGTGCTGTCCTTACTTGGCAGAAATAATTCTCTCCTTGACATTAGTTGCTAGGTTTTCAGATGAAAATTATTTTCTATGCTAGACAGAGTATAAAAGAAAATGCTGATGCAGCTGTACATGTTTTAGAATTATAAATGATGTTATTACAAGTACAATGTAATAAATATTTATATTTGTTATACAGAGTTCTAAGTGAAGGGCATGTCTCCATTGATGATCCAGCCTGCATATGGTCCTTAAATATTCATAGTATATACAGTTGTATTCATAAGATCCTACCTAAAAAATATCTGCAGTGTTATCCACAGAGGCAAATTTGTCTGCATCATGCAATGAACCATTTGATCATTGAAAAATGTGATTGTTCAGGAGCCTATTACCAAAAATGCATGTCTGCTGTCACTTAGCTCAGTCACACCTTCTCACTTGGTTGTCTATCTGATGGAGAACAGTCTAGATTAGTACAAAATAACTCTACAGGCGTTTGCAGGCTAAACACGATCAGTTGACCATCTCCATCCATGCTATCCTTTTCCAACAGACTTAGTTTTTTGGTTTTGGGGTTTTTTTTTAACAAACTCATACCAACTTAAAGAATTGCTCTTCAAGACATGGGACAAGTCTAATTTAATTAGAATTATTAAGAGTTCAGTGACTGTGAATTCAGCTCAGTTAGAAGGAAGCCTTGGGTTTTTTCTTAAAATTCTAAAAGTTATTTAACCAGATTTAGTCCACTGAGGTACTAAAAACTAACCAGTTTTTGACCTCAAGGTTCATCAGTTTCTGGGGAGACAGACACATCTGCCCTCAGTAAATGCAGAGACTTCAGCTGTGCCAGACAACTACAGAAGCTTTGAGCTCTGTTTTTGGGAAGGTCTCTGGAGAGTAAGACGCCATGGCACTTAACATTACCACTCCAACGTTGCCTCCAGCATACCTGTTGTACCTGTGCTTTTCAGTCTAGCCTTTGGTGAACTCAGATTAGTGACTTTTTATTAAAGCAGATTTATAGAGTGCTCTTTATATCAATAAATTCCATGTACAGATGAAAGAGAATTTATATTTGTGTATAAATTATTAAGAATTTGCATTGTAGCTAAAATTTGAGCTTGAATAATGTAGTAAAATGCACAGTTTAGGAACTATTTCATATTAATTGAAAACTTACATGGCTTGCTCCAAAATAGTATTCAAGTTTTACTGGAATTTTAGGGCCATGTATTTAAAAACTACTTCCTGTTTTCAGAGCTTTCATCAGAGTTCATTTGTTTTTCTCTTTGATACATTTGTGATATTGTCATCTTGCAAAAAATACTTCTGCATGAAACTGCAGAGATACATATTTAGCAATTACACTTAAAATACAAATATTACAGACTACAGTTCAGTTTCATTCACTGGTTGATGGGCCTTTTAGCCAGTTGCCTGTATACATACACTTATTGCTTACTCAGGAAAATGGAAGAATAGGAAATTTATCTGGTCAATTAAAGGTTTGAACAGAAGCCTTATATGCCTGTATCTTTCTCCCCTCATTGTGTTTGTTGCATTTGCAGCTCTGAATTTCAGTTTTACATAGGAAGAAAAAGGGTTGTGCTGGATGAATTGTCTCATGGTTGGCACAGAAGCGCCTCCCCAGCAATATGCTTGTTCTTTATGAGTGTTTGAGGAAGGCTCAAGTATATATGTGAGCTTTTATTTTCAAAGATCTGGGAATCTATATAAATACCCTGACTGGATATTGTTATAGACAAAGATGACTAAAGCTGTGCCTAGAACTCAGGATATCTGCTGATAACCCTGCACCTTCTTCCCCAGCAGCATCACATGAGTGTCCTGTTGTCTACTACTTTTGGAAGGAGGAGGTTTGAGTTAAGACCAACTGTCTTAGTATTTCCAGTAAAACTTTGTGTCATTATAAAGCTAGGTGCTTATACTCTGATAGAGATATGTGTGTATATATATGTTATCTGTAACTACATCACAGAAAAATATGGTTCATTTCTTCCAGTCCATCTGTTGATAACAACTCGATGCTGCACAGAGCTTCTCTACAGGAAGCAACATGCGTGAGGAACTGTGTGAGGAATGTCTGAAGGATCAGTGACATAAAAATTAAAGCATATTTTTTCTTTCCTAACAATACAATTTGGGGAAAAATGTAAAAAGAGGAAGGAAAAAAATATTAACAAGTGTCCTAAAGGAGTAAGTTAAAAAGAATAGTTTTACTTGTGCAATCAGATGGACTGGGTGAAGGACACTCTTCCTTTTGTTTAGCAATGATGGCATTAATTGCTAAACAAAAGTGCCTGGAATATGCATAGGAATACCTCTGTCATATAGGTAGACCAGTGCAGTTCTCAAATATGCTCATTTTTAAAACAATTTGATCAGGTATATTTTATCAAAGGTGCGAACTTAGGGTACTTCTTTAAACTCCAGCAAAAACATTGTGAAAATTGATTTTGTTATGAAACACAGTACCTTGAGTTTGACCTGCAAGACTCTTAGAGAGGGCAGCAATCACTAGAAGCGGGTGATGCAGTATAAAAGCTCCAGGATAATAAAGTAAAAGACTAGAGATGACAAATGTTCTTTCTCCATACAGACACGTTTTTTTCATTATGAAATTATGATTGCCTGCATTTTAATAGCTTTTAAAATCACTATAAGTGCTGTTACTCATCGATACCTACTGTGGTTTTGTAGCTCTTGTTATAGTGTAAAAATTTGTGGAGTGCCCGATCTGAAATCATAGAGTGCAATGGGGCTTTTTTCAGTGAAATTATATAAGTAAATGCTTCTTACATAGCAGAATCATAAGAACACAAGGACTCAAGCATGACCCTGTACTATTTTGTGCAATAAGATCAAACCACATTTAAATATTTCTTTTTTTAAGAATAGGTAGTTCCCTTTTTGTTACCTGTTTGCAAAAAAAATATTTCAGAATTAGTCTTGGTTTCGTTTGCTCTGTGTTTCTTGCCAAAATTGCTCATATATGTGAAAACTTAACAGGTTTTTTTAGTTTTATTTAGTTATAAATAACAATAAAAGAATAAGTTCTTATAAATAAAAATTAGTTTTGGAAATTGGGATTTGCAAGTATTTTGACACAACTGCACGAGCTACATAGATGATATGCAAATAAAGAAAAAATATTATTAACAAATACAGGTAAATAAAGTTTATGTAAATCAGGCTGTAAGGGAGATGTAGAAGGGATCTCTGTTTCATTGCTAGTTAAATTTTGCCAAATTCATGTGTGGACACTGCAGCTCAGAGAATGAGAAAAATAAAAATAAGAAAAAACAGAGAATCACTGAAATGCAGTTCTGGAGCCTGAGTGCATCTATCAAATAAATTAGAAGCAACAAAACTTTGGTCATTTTTCACTTTCCTTGAACAGCCATTTTACTTTCTTGCAAGGCCACCTTTCATGCAAACACCCTAAACAAATAAATCCAAAAAGCCATTTGGAGCTTTTCTAACTTAATGCTGTTGAGGTGCCTATTACACATTGCCATTTTGTAAAGGCAACAAAAGTGGCTTGTTTGTGCTAAACATAGCACAAGTTGAGGGGGGGGAGGGGGAAGTAATTTTCATTGAGTTTTACTCATTTCACTCAGGTTCAAATTGTTATTTGCAAAGAGGTAAAAAATCTCCCATGCAAGTGATTTGTCTTGTATCTGCATAGTCTTATTGTGTATAGTTGTGATGTTTATTTACAAGTGAAGTTGCTAGCTGTAATCAAGAACTGTATGGCTGAATCAATGCTTAGAATCATAGAATCATTAAGGTTGGAAAAGACCTCCAAGATCATCAAATCCAGACTTTGACCGACCACCACCTGGTCCATGAAATCACAGCTCTGAGTGCCACAATCAGCTTTCCTGAACACTTTCAGGGGCGCTGACTCCGCCACTGCCCTGAGCAGCCCCTTAAAATGCTTGGCAACCCTTTCATTATGTGAACTGTTTCTGTTTACACAGTGCAGTATGAAGGGGACTGAGAGTGCTTTCCTTGGGCAGAATACATTGCAGTCCAGAGGTATCCACTTGAGTTGGAAGCATCAGGAACGAAGTAGAAGAAAAACTGCAAGTCAGTGTCTCACATCTTGGATGAATGAAATCCTGGATTAAAAAAAAAAAAAAGTGAAGGAGCTACTTTTATTCTAGTCTTGTAGATTATTTTTAAAAGACTCAGCCATTGCAGAATGCCTACAGAAGTAACTACAGCAGGCTCAGTTCTGGGAGCAGGACTTGTCTTCCTGCAAGCCAAACAATGGCACCTAAGAACCTAAGAGGTGAGGATCAAGGGTCGTTCCATGCTCTTTTGTCATCCTTTCCAAGAGGACAGCTAAAGGATACTAAACAGTACAGCACTGTGGGTACCATTCTTAATTTTCTAAGTTTTCCTGTTTTCAAGTTTTCAAGAAAGTATCTTGGATGTCATCAATTCCTGTATGTTTCCTTTGTTTATTCAGGATCCTAAAATTTAGGATCCTAAATTGCACAAAATTTGCAAACAAAGTAGTCTTCTAAGTCCTTAAATTAATTCTGAACAGAGGACTTAAATTCTAAAAAATTTAAATTATTTTTTCCATGCTATTCATTTTGTAGAAAACTTACAGGGGAGGGTGGGGAAGAGGGGGGTGGAAATTATTTTAGCTTAAAAAAAAAAAATCCTACCTATCTGTTTTGATAAGATCTATGACCTTTCTCGGAGGAAGGTAGACTACAGTGTTACAAAGAAGCAATACTGTTTTGATAGTCCTTGACTGAATGAGCATGTTGAGGTGAAATGGAATTTTGAAAGAAAAGACTTTTAAAGGCTCTACTTTCTTTCCTTGGGACCTCAGTAGTTGTGTACAGAGTATATAGTCATTTGTTCTTTGTGTTGGAGGAAGGGAATTGTTACAAAGAACTAAGCTTCCACTCTGTTTGGAAAATGCCAGCTCATCCGTCCTTGATGAGAGTATTTGAGGATAAGCAAACAGGTCACTGAAATAAAGTCTGAGAAACTGTTTAACATTCTGTAGAGCAGAAATAATTAATGAAAAATTAATGAAATAAATAATTAATGAAAATAGATTTCCCAGCTTCAGTAACATGAGGCTTTTCCCTCTATATTTGGGAGATAATCTCATTGAACAATTTACTTTAGATCTGTGCATCTGTGTTGCCACAGTAAGTACGAGTGTACAAATTTGTATGGCTTAGGTGTTGAGCTGCTGTGATATAAAATTAGAACATTATTTTGGGGAGAAAATTGCCATGTATTTTCCTTCCTCTCAAAATGATGCTTCCTGATGTAATAATTTGTTTTGTAAAGAACACTTTAGCTCTTCTAAAAGTGCTGGTTCATTTTACATTGTAAGTTTTATTACTGTAGGTTGTGTTCTTGAACTGTCCTGAGATTTGCTGACTTTCTTAGGAAAATAAAATGAAAAATCCAAGCCTATAGTTTGTTTCTAAGTTCAAAGCATTATGACCCTAATGCTTATTTATTTCTTGACATCTACGTGATGCAGCCTATAATTTTATGATTGCTTTATAGTTTCCTTATTAAGGAAAAAAATCTGAAAGTCATTGTAAAAAATTCTGAGAAGAGAGCAAATGTTGCTGTAGCCTACTTCATCCACCAAGAGGAAGAGAATATAGAGGTAAAGAAAGTGAGCACTAAATTAACAAAACCAGCAGGATTCTCAGGGTTGTTGTTTGATCCTGCAAGTGCTTAAGACTGTATTTTATATACTATCTATTTGGCTCTTAGAGATAAGGATAGTCACACTTCATATTGGAAGGTGGTCATGTAAGTCTGATTTCACATCCTGAGTGGAGTTCAGAAGTACAAACAATGTAATAAGGAAAAAATATGTAAATTAATCACTGTTAATCCAAAGTGGCTACTCTGAAAAAATAAGAAATGTGAGAAAAGTTGTATTTCTAGCTATTTCCAAGAAAATTACTGCTAGGTGGGCTGAAGCAGGCTTTGGTATGCTGAGATGCTCCTAGTTGGGCCACCCAGCAAATGTCCAAAAATGTTGCTATGTCATCTTATTCTTCTCAGCAATAGACTTAAAAACCTTAAGAACATCTGGGAGTAGCAGTAACAATTTTCAAGCCTGATGCAATCAGTAAGGAGTTACTGTGAAGCAGATCCATTTTTTCCAAGAACGGCTTTAGAATGATAGTGTGATAAAGCTCCAAAATGTCGCTGATGCTGCTCTGGTTGGTAGCTGGCAGACAAGAGAAGGAGGGATCTCTTCCACTGCTCATGGGCCAAGACTGCAATAGAGGCTGTAAACTTCAAAGTAACATTTCCATGTGTGCCAAGCAAGAAAGGACTTATCCCAGGACAGTGGTGCAACATGCTCTTTCAACAAGATTTTTGAGTAGACTCGGTCAGCAGGGGCAAGGTATCTCTGTCAGACAAAGCGGAAAATGTAAAATGGCCAAAATGTTAGCACTATCCAGCTTTGAGGACTTGATTTTTTTATTTTATTTTTTTGATACTGTTGCTTCCAGGATTTTAGATTAGCAGTTTAGATTTAAATATGCCTAAAGCAAATCACAATAGACAAATTGACTCTGAATTTGAGTTGCTTGCCCTTTATAGTCGTTGGAGGAGTACAAGTACAGATAAATGCCCAACAAAAAGCCCCGTTTAAATTTTATTAAGCAGCTGTCAAAGACACAGGAACTATCCTTTACCAGTCCTGGAGAAAAAAACCTCATCATGGGTAATCTTTCAACTAAGAGGCTTATTGAGGAAAACAGGAATGTAAAGATTATTCCAAAGGGTGCTCGCCACTGTCTGAGTTGCCCTTGTGATTTACAGCCACAATACCATTCCCTGCATGAATTTCAGGACTTAACAATCTGTCAGTTCTCAAAGCTATAAAGTCATCCCTTGGAGATAACTGAGCCAGTCTCTCTGATGGTCATGTCAGAACATGACTCTAATTTCTTTGCTAAATAATAACAGGTGTTGTGGTTTGGAATGTCATGCTTTAGGTGTAAGACTAATAATCCTATTAAACTAGAAATTGTAAGATGCTGTAGGTACTAATCTAGACTGAAATAATAGATCCTTTTCATAGTAAATAGGAACTGAAAAAGGCCCATAAAGAGCTTGGAAAAAGAATGGGATGTTGTAAGTTATTTAATGAGATGGTAAAATGTTCACAATATTTTTTACTAAGATATGGGAAGCTAGAGAGTTCCAACTATCTTCAGATGTAAAGTGCTATGGTTTTATTTATTTGTGTTTATCTAAGATTCCAAAGGTATCACTTAGCTAGTGTACAAATATGAGACATGAACACACATTGTTCTCTGAAAGAGTTTTCCATTGTGTGTAGGAATTTTCTCTAGCGTTACATTGGTCCTTAATGTCATCAGCATGGGGACTGAGCACCGTAAGTAAGCTTATTAAATGAGCCTGATTCTTTTAGATAGAAGTCCTTTGTTCTGTTAAGGTTGATCATAATTTAAACTATCTGAGTTATATAACTATAATTTAACTGAGTTAGAACTTGTGTATGTTTAAAGAAATCAGTAAGTCTTGACTGCAGTAAGAGGGAAAGAAATTTGGGTTGTGAAAGCTTCTTACTGAAGCTCACTCCATCATCTCTGGCTAGTCCCTGAGGAGGTTCTGTATCAGGAACAGGAACTGCAAACTTGTGGTTTACAGTGCACTACCAGACCCTGCATGAAAGTCATGACATGTGTGTTGATGCTAGAAGCTGCAAAGCTTTAATTCCTCATGAAAAGTTCCATTCTTTCTGATAATGCAAGATTTCAGCCAGCTTCTTCTCAGTATGTCTTTGAAAATTTTCAGACCAGTCAGTATTTGGAATAAGAAAATCAGCAGCTTCAATGTTCTCTGTAGAGAGAAAGAGAGATCTAATGTGTGCAGTGGGTTGAGGACTTAGATATTACGTGTGCCACTAGTCAGATTTTGCTATCTGGTGCAGATGTCCCCTACTATGGCATTCTATTCTGGTTTTCAGGCCTGTTCTCTCACCCTGTTTAGATGTATAGTGAATACATAGGTGGGAAAGCTCAGAAACCATGACGTTCTTAACTAGACCTATTCAGAATATACTGACGTCTATGAACAGGATGTGTGAAAGTACCAGATGTGTTTGTAATTGTCTTTAACCACGCCACAAGAAGTCCTTACAGAAGAATAAATTCTATTGAACTTTGCACTTTGAGAAAGATGAATTTTTAATGTAAGTTGTTGCCCATGAAGTAGGTGGGAACACAATGAATATATGTTTATGCTTCTGTTCGCAAGTTGTCCTAATATTGTCTGATCATTGAGGTACTTCCTGCACACCTGCACTTTTTGTGAGTCATATACTCTGCACATTAAAGTTATTAGCATAATGTCTGACTATTTTAAAAATGTGTTTCTATTAGCTGCACAGATTTTCTTTTTTGGGACAAGTAACCACAATATGGATAATGATCCATTTGTATCTGTAATACACATTAAAAAAAAAAAGGCAAAACAGAAACTGAGAACTATGGTCTTGGTATTTTTCTTTGCAGCCTTACTGCCATCCAAACTTTCCTTCACCATAGATTTCTGAGAGAAAAAATACAAGGGTTGCTTTTCTTGCAGCCTTCCCCCATAGATATTGCTGATTCATGCAACACAGTATCTGGGTACTGAACTTTTTGATCTTCTGGACCTGGATTTATTCTTGATACTGCTGACTTTACTAAAAAGCCATTTTATGATGAAGGCGAGACAGAAAATTGAGTCACGCTCCAACGCCATGTTTTCTGTTCTTCATATTTTTGTTCCATCTTCTCTGTTGTCAACCAGAAGCATTCTACTCCAATTTATAGATGGTGCGTCTTTCAGCATATCTCATTTTTGGTATCTTTGATCTAAGTTTTGAGAACTGGAATATAAGATATATGATGCAGAGGTCTCTTCTGAATGCCTGACTTATGTCTGCAAGCTGCAGTTTGTAGGCAGTGTGTCATCACTGTCACAGTGAATGTGGTATTAAAAGGCACATTCATCTTGCCAGATGAGCATTTTTCAGCACGTATGTAAGAGATTCTAAAAATAGCTATTGGTTTCAAAGCAGTCTACAGTGAAGAAAAAAATAGCCAAAATACAGAGACCTCTCATATTCTCTTAATTACCTACCCAAACCTATAGAATTAACATTGCAGTTACTATGTGTTATTTATCAAGTCATCAAAAAGCAAAGCCTGGACTAAGACATGTACATTCTAAGAAAGTGTGGACAAGGGTCTGGAAGTGGAAACAGTAGGTGAAAGCTCAGTGCTGTTGATATATATCAGGTCCAGTCCTTAAGGAATTCTTTTTGGAAGGATGCTTGGTTGAAAACTTGGTACAATCAAGAGCCAAAAATCTTGCAACAAATAAATCCAACTCATGTATATGATTTTTAGGTCTCTTAGGAACTAACTTTAACAAAAAGTCTGTTAAGGGAATCTGTTTGTCAAACACCAGGGACAAAGTTGCCTTATTCCCATGTTTTTATTCCCACCATATTTTAAATGGTGATTTTGGTGAATTAAAGATTATGTTCCCTGTCCTCTGAACTTTCACGCATCTTAAATCTAAATTGAACAGAAATTGTTTTTTCTTTTGGAAACTGTGATTACCATGAAAGCCATTAGTAAGGAAAACTAGGTGTTGTGAGTTAGGAATGATTCTCATTTTAACAGAGTGTTTTCCTGTAGAATTTTTTCTTCTTGCACTAAAATGAAAGGATTGATATAGGTTAATCTCAGCCACCAGAGTTATTCAACAAACAGCCTTTCCCCAGATGCACCACAGCTTGATGCAAAACTGGATCCTTTTCTGTATGAAAACACACAAATATACACTCACTAAGCAGTAGAAACATAGTGGAAATGTCATTTTTAATCTGTGCAACAGATCCATTTCAATTTACTTTAAAGGCATGTCTGTAGCTTAAATTACATAATAAAGTAAAGGAAAATGAAGGGAACAATGAAAATAGTGCTTAAAATTTTAAAGAACAGATTGAGAATTTGGGATTAGATCTTGGGGAGTGAAATCTTCATCAAACAGTAGGAATCAGAATTCAGATTTGGAATGTCAGAATCTTCAGAGTTTGCCCCAGACTTAAGCCTCCTCATATTTCAGTTGATACCCCAGCAGCCCTCTAAATGCGTTATTAAAAGAAAAACTGTAGGGAAAAAAAGGGGGGTTGTTTGTCTGTCATTTTGGCATGTTTTTGTAATACTGGCAAAGGTATTTTATTTATATTACAAAGATCATTTATATGAGAAACACTTGCTCCCATAACATTTAGTATTCCATACAGATTTATGTAATTGTTTCAAATAACATTAGGTTGCATAAACTTTTCTGCAGTGTAATGAAATGGAAAAAAATTTACAGATGCAGTGCATCAGATTAGTTTCACAAGAGCAGTATTTGTATCTTGCAAGCAATGACATATGCTGAGAGTGATACTCTTTCCAGCTTGCGAGTCAGTACTGTTTTATCCTGAGAATTATTCTGTTTCCTAAAACTGTAGCAAACAGATATTTCAGGAAGGGAACAGTTGCAAGACTATCTTAGACAGTTTTTGCATCCATGCAAATTATACATTCACTGATAATTAAAGTGCTTTGAAAGAGAATTGGCAAGAATAAAATAAACCTCCAGATTGTACAATTTTCTAGCATCTAAAAGGAAATTGCTAGAATACGTCTTGGGTAGGCAGTGGACCAGCTTTTTTATTTTGGCTTTTAATTGATACAAGTGTACTGAATCCGATTTAGAAACAAAGAAGAACCTCAATGAAACCTGCAGCAAAAAGGGAAAAGAGATGTGAGGAAGCAATACAAATAAGGTGGAGAGAGCAGGTGATGAAAGCAAGCAAGGACAGCAAAATTGAATTTTCAAAGAAAAATGTAAAGATGGTGTTGAAATAAAAGAATGCACTCTAAGGAAAGACAGGAGTAGTTGGAGAAGTGGAATAGCTTGCCTCAGTGAAACAGAGAGAGATTAAAATCCTGGCTGAAAGAATGAGAACAAAGCAATAAACCCTGCTTAGCTTGGGCTGAGAGAAAAGGATTACTCATAAAGAGGAGAAGAGGGAACGAAAGTAATGGAGTGGAGGAGAGACAGGAGAGGAGAGCATGAGAGAAGATGTTGGGAGTGTAGCAAAATAAGAAATGACAGGCATGGAAAGACCTGGATCCTTTCAATTCCAGATAAAACTCAATGGGCTCCAAAGGACTTAACATGCTGGAGAATCATACCTGAAGAAAGGGGATTTTATTATTGTATCTGATTCTCCCCTTCCATTCTACATGGGTTTTGGTAGTGTCTTCTTGCATTGTTGCCTTGTCAGTCTAGGACAGGTCAGGACTGACTGTGTGCTTTTCTTCAGTTGTCTGCAAAGTCCAGCAGTTTCTCCTGTGGTTGTCCCCTTAGCTTAGCCACGGGGCAGAACTGGCCATCTGTACTTGTGCTGTGAGACATACTCATGGCTGAACAAGACTGCTCAGTTTTTCATAACAAATAATACATGTCACTACTTCTCTGAATGTGCATTTCTGAAATTTGTGAAGCTGAATGGTTCAATCAACCTGATGCATTGCAGGAAGTCTCATAACAGCCAACACCTTGCTGGATTAGGTCTTGTATGCCTGAAAAATTGAAGCCATGATGTATTAGGAGCTTGCTCATCTTTTTCTGTATCTATTTCACATCAGCGAACACCAGCAAAATCCCAAATTTCATTTTTCTCAAAATTTAAGAATTAAACAAACAGACTTTCACATATTATGTGATACACATTTCTATTGTTAGAAACAACATGAAATTCTTCCTCTGGAGGCGTATCTTTTGGGCTGATGACGGCATTTTAAGTTATTAGCCAAAAATTGTTCATTCAGCTTCAGAAATTTTGGATTATTTTCCTGAAATATTTTAGTAGGCCATTCTTTTTTCCATTAGTCCTATCTCCTATCAAATTTTAAGAATACAGTCTTTTGTGAGATTATAACCTATGATGTTTACAGGAATGAGGTGCTTACTTTCTAACTTGTCATCAGTCAACAGCTTAGGCTATCTGTTCACTTAAACCTATTTGGACATGACTATTCTGAGTAGCCAGGTCTAGTTCTCTCACAAAACATACCAGTTTCTTGAAAAACTTGATTCCTCTTGGGCTCAAACTGTAGTACTATCTGTAGCCACTGCTCTACATATTGTTGGGCCAGCTGGCATTTATTAAAAATAGCATCAATCACATACTTAAAACTGGCATAATAATGTAGGTTGACCTTCAGATATATTTCTCTGGTACAAGAAAGTATGATGGATGAACTTTCTTGCTTACTTGTTTTAAACTCTGTGAAGGTGGCTGGTGGGATTTGGAAAGTATCCACTGGTGCTTGTCACATAAATTGGTCATAATTCCTGGCCTTTGTACTTAATGTCCTAAATATATTCATTATGCACAAACCATTCATGTGGAATTTATTGGTCTGTTATAAAATTTTGAAAACTTACTGTGCACTCTCTGATTCTCATTTTTCAAGCGTGTCATCCTTCCACTTTGAACAGTAACCACTTAATGTTAAATGTATTTTGTTTTGTTCTTCAAAACAATACCCAAAATCAATTTATTACTGTAATGTGGGAGGCAGCTTGCAGAAACTTGCTGGATTTAATGACATCCTTATTTATGTAAGTGGCATATTATCTGGACTGTTCAATTTCTACACATATAATGCAGACACAAAAATGCAAATGAAAGAATCTAAAGGATAAAACAAAGCTATGTTAGTAAGATTCAAGATAAGACAAGAAATGTTGTAAACATCTTCCTCCTTCCCAAACAGTTCTAATATTAGTTATCCTACCAAATCCCGAGACATGCAAGCAACCTTTGAAATGCCTTGAACAATTAACAGCTTTATTATTTTATGTGCAATTCAGCCCTTGGAGCATCATTTATTGCTAGCAATTTACTCCTACTAACATCTCCCTTTTTTTTTCCCAGTTAAGTATGCCAACCAGCAGTAGGAGTGGCATAATAAAATAGCACTAGAGAAAGATAAGTGGGGACTTACCTGCCATTCTGCTGGGCTCAGTTTTAACACTTGCTTTGAATACTAAATTTTTTTATCTAAACTTTCAAATTCTATTTGCATGTGTTGCATGTGTTTAAATTCTGGAGCCTTTGAGCCAGTAGGAGAATATTCTGCCTGTGCTTTTGTGCTATCTGAAGCTCTGTGGCAGTGTTGCAACAGCATTGCACTAAACCTCATTTGAGTCAGATCCAGGCATCCTCACACTTTTTATTGACTTTACATTTATTTTCAGAATATTATCTAATCATATGCATAGGAGGGAATAAATAACCTAGTTCAAAAAAAAAAAAAAATTCTTCTCAACAAAGTTCTGCCTTTTCACCTGCAGGAAGGCAGTGACTCATACTCCAAAATATGTATGGAAACACATGAAGATATTCAGTCATTGAAATAATATTGAGCAATCCAGCACATTTCTGATGGTGGTGCAGTATGTGTTAAACTGAGGACAGTAATGTGTAGCAAGTACCAGCTGCTAGAGTGGGCTGGAATAAAGGCTGGTTTGTCCTGTAGATCATCAGCACTATAGTAATCTGAAAGAGTTAAAACTTAATACATTTTTGTTACTGGAGAAAAGAGGATTATGTTCTGACCCTTGAAGAATTTCAGAAGGAGGCAGACTGAGGAATTGGTGATCCTTACCTTTTCTGTAGGTGTAAAGATGAAAGCAAATTTTTGCAGAATGGAGGGAACCATATAAATGGTGAGAGAAGTTCAGAGTTTTGTGCAAGAAATTAGCTACGTTACAAGTGATTATTTAAACTAGTAGGTAAAGAAAAGGTGACATTCTTAGGCTCATACACAGAGGTTGAATCATACACCAGTAATATCAGAGTAACTCCTGAGAAAGTCTGACACTAACAAGGAAACAAATAAGGTCACAGGGGCACATTTCAGAAAATGTGAGAGTTGTTTGGTACAGAGGATAGGCAGAGAAGAATCCTGGCTAGTAACAACAGTGACCAAAACAATGCTTTTACACTATCATTTTTTCTCCTGAAAATTATCAAATCATGTTGTCTTTTAAAAGGTAGTTTATCTTCAAATAGCTACAGCTAACTCACTGTCACGAGGTTTTGGTTTTGGTTTTTTTTTTTCAATGAACACCAAAATGTAAAAGCCTCAAAATATATCTCTGTGTTAGATGAAATATCATTACACAAGTTATCATTAATTTGATTATGTTTTTGTCTCAGAAAGGTGCTGTTTTTCAGAATTACCCAAAAATGAGACTAGGTATGCTGTCATATTTGTCATTTCGTTATTTCATTATTGCTAATTTAAGTAAGAATATCTTACAGCTCTATTGCTATAATTTCCTTTATTGCAGTATCTCATCAGCAGCAGGATAAATTTACATGTTGGGGTTTTTTTTTCCTTCTCCAGAACATTTGGATTCTTTCTTTAATTTCTCTTAAGACAAATGGAAGCTATCCAGACTATAGTTTAAATTTATCAGTCATTTTAGATTAGTTCTTCATTTTTCAGCTTAAGTCCCTAGTTTATATAGCAAAGGCTTTTAAGTGGAGAAAGTGAAATCAAAAATCCTCCTTATTCAAAACACACCCGCTGTATCTGGATAAACCCAAGTTTTTTATCAAGTACCTACTCCTTGCTCGTAAGCAATCAAAGAAAAGAAAGGTGTGTGCACGTTTTACTAGAGGACTATGCATGACTGTAGGGGCATCCCACTGTGGTTTAGATCTGGCTTGCTGTGGTTTAAATTAGCTCAGAGCACTTAGAAAATGAGTTGCAGTTTAATTGACAAGCTAGTGCTGTTATAGGACTGAGGTTCTTAAACATCTTATATTTCTTAGCAGATTTGATCTGTTATTTTTTCACAGTTTCTGCTAAAAACATGTAGCTATAGCATATTAGGTAGGCTGAGATTGATCCTTTGTAATATGGCAAAATGTGAAATGTAGCTGTCTCATACAGTTCGTAACATATACCTATTACGTTTTTTTAGATTACAAACCAAGGTTTCAACTAAAGGTTTGCAGATTGTACCAGAAGGCTGTGAAGATTTTTCTTAGAAATTGTTTACTCTGTTTCCAGAAAGTCAGTTCATTCAGATATTTTTCAGGAAAATGTATTGCATCCAATATATCAACAGGAAGGTTTTTAACTTTATGATAATCCCTAACCACTCATTCCTTCTTAGGTCTTCCTAGAAACAATACATGGAAGATACTGAAGACAGTAGGCTTTAATTTTCACCAGAGTGCTTTGTCCAGAGGATGACGTCCTTCCTGCCACCAGAGGTCCCAGCCCCTCTCCAGTTGCTGATGCCCAGAGCCCTTCCACGCACACACAGACAGACAGACAGACACTGCTCCGCAGCCCCTCCAGGGACACACCACCCTCCAGGAGCTGGATGTGCCCTCCTGTGACAGGAGGAGCTGGCCGCGGGGGTGTCTGAGCTGTCCCACCTGCCACCATCTTCCTGTGCTCCTTTGCCAGCATGCAGAGGAGCATTTTATCTCATCACCTATCAGTACATATTAGGGCAATTAAACAGACATACTACACTTCATTTGCTTGCATTTTACAATATGCTAAAAAAAATGTCTCAGGCAACTAAGGAAATACCAGCAGTAACCAACTTACTTTTCAACATGGATTTCATTAGGAAACTGAGTAAGCAATGGCTGCTACTTTCTGTGATAAACTCATTTGGATTGTGATAGGTGGCAAAATAAGAGTTCTCTGCAGTGTAGGAGAAAGAAGCAGACCAGCACCGTTTAGGGTTAATTCTAGCAAAGAAAACAGCATAACAGTGTTAGATGTGAGGGAAGCTAGAAGAACATAGGTTGAGGGATTTTTTTATACAGCTTAGAGTAAAAGGACAGTTATTTTCCTCTCATAGCACTAAGCATGGAATCATAATGACTAAGCATTGTTTAAAGCTAGTGAATTGCAACTGTAAATCAGCAAATTAGTTAATGATTGCCTCTGGGCAGTGATACATAATGAAGAACAAATGAGGAAAGGTACTCATGCATTGCACTCTGTAGCTACTGGAAAAAATTAAAATTCTATCTTCATAAAAGTACTGTTAAAGGGATATTATGAAGGGCTGTGCCCTTCTGGTAGCAGACAATTACTGCTTCAAATGAGTATGCTTTTTAATAAATGCTACTATAGTAAGCCTGCAATTCAGTGCTAGCACTTTTAAATGATTCATGGTGTAACTGACAGGTTATATCTGCAGTGGGAAGCTGTGAAGCCAGATACTGTATTTCCAGCCCTTTCTAGATAGTATCAACTTCAAGTACTAGAAATACACATAACTTAATAACCAAATAACATCACAGAGTTATATCACTATGCCAGTAATCTTCAGTGCAGAGACAGTAATGGTAAGCAAGACCTCAGAGTTTCAAACCATAAATTGATTTATTGCCATTTTTAGTAAAATATGGAAAAAATGTAACAAAGCAATCCACACCCATCAGGCTTCTACTTGGACAGTTCCTGAAACTTGCACAATGGTTCTTCACTTCCCATATTGCTTGAGCTCAGCATCTTACTGTGCTTTTGCTTCCAAATTACATTACTTTTAGTAACTTGGCTGTGTTTAATTGTCTATGTTGTTAGGAAAATTTGTTTCTCTTTGCTGTTTAACATTTCCTGGAGAAGTTCTGCAGCTGAGATGCCTGGTATCTTGTCGCAACATGCCTAACAGCATTTTTTACATTGAGATGTCTACGTGTTTGCAGGGCAGACTAATTAAGGTTCTGATCAAATTTACATCTCTTAATATCAGTATGCTGTAAGTGTGGTGATGATCTGCTCATTCAAATAAGGTGGAGTCCACATACGTGTAATGGTATTATTTGGGCTTGTTGCTTCTACCGCTAATTATTGATAATTTCTATTCTGATAGATAATGACCAGTGTTTTTAAATAGGGAAGGTATGGTTAGCTCCATGAAATTCAGAGGGGGCACTGAAGTTTCCATAAAGCATACAAAGATGAGCACGCTAAAACAAGAAACTCCTTTTAAATCATATACCACTTCAGCACTTGGGAGCCACTGCCATTAGCAAGTTTTCCCTTAATTTTAGTGGCTGTAGCCTTAACTGTGGGCACCTCACCCCTGCACAGGAGGGCCAGGATGCAGCACATCACACCCATGGAGCCAGCAGCAGGGAGTACAAAGCACAAGGAAGGTGCTGCAGATGGGACACAGAATCCCAGTGGCATGCTGTACCTCTGAGATGTTAAAATCTCCTCAGACAGGAAAGAATCACATTTTTGTATTCCAAATCTTGGATAGTAAGTTTAAAATTTGATTTTTTTTAAATAAAAAATTAGTGGGAATTAGTGAACTGCAATTCTCTGGAATAACACATTTGGTTTGGGTGCTGTAGGCAAAGAATTTACCTGTGGATTGGTTTTGGAGTTTATCATATTAGGAAGGTAACTATAAGACAAGAAACTGGTTTTCAGACATCTGATGTATTTTAGTTATGAAAACTTACATATTCCTGGCTTAGATGATATGTGACCATGGCAATTTTGAGAATTTGAATTTTGGACAAGTATCCAAAGAGGCAGTTATGCAGACTTTTACTTCAAAGTGACTGTAATCTTTAATGTCTTCAACCTAAGGAATTTTAAATGTTACAAGTCATGTTTTCCAAAAACTTCAAACCACAGCTGGAAGCTGTCAAAACAGATCTGTTGCTATAAAAGGAAAAAAAAAAAAAAAGAAATACAGGCTAGGGATTTGTAATTCCATTTGACGGGCACTGGAAAGTGTTGAAGAACCTGATGCACTTGTCATTTTATACAAAGATTCTGCAAGATCTTTTGATCAAAAGCTTGTGTTTCTTCCACTCTCTGGTATTTAGAGATCATTATTATTTGTGAAAGCAGCCTTTTTTTCAGCATACAGCCATTCTGCTGCTTTTCTGGCAAAAACCTGGTTTGTGTACATGGATATTTGTATAAGACCAATTTCCATCAACATAGGTATAAATGTTTTTGTGTTTTAGTACTGAAGGAATGCAGAAGCCCCTTGTGATGACACTAAGAATATAGTTATTTATAACAATAAAAGAAAAAATCCTTCCAGAACATTTACAGTCATGAAGCCTTCATGCCAAAAATGAGCAGGGATGAAATAATGGAAGAAGAACTTCTGTGAGGAGAGATGATAAAAGCATATAAAGCATATTTTTTGGTCCAAATATGTTTTTTGGTGGAGACTACTTTGTGGTGTTACATTTTCTCCTTAAAAGAGAAATTGCTGCTTTTTGACATTTCAGTGCAGATGGTGTGCCTTGAAGACAGTACATCTGTAACAATTCAAACAAGTGAAAACAAGTGGTTATAGTGATCTTATCTTACCAGTTACCACTGCTGATAGCAACTTTGGCTTTGACTGGACATAATCTGATAGAGCATAGAGCAGGGATGGGGGATTCTTTGCCAGTGAATTAAATAGATGGAGTCTGATTCCTAGTCCCACAATATTGTACATGTGGACCAGTTCTGGTGAAGGTATGGGTTTATTACAGCTAAATTCAGAAATGAGAATTGAGAATGTTTGCGATGTTTGCCTAAAATTATTTTCAGAGGTAAAAAACAGTCTGATACTTTTTATACTGCGTAATTTTTCCATAATGCTCCTCCAGATGTACTTCCTTGGATACTAACTACTTTGATCAAATACCTAAAACCTTTCTTCAGAATCATTGTCTCTCTTTATTGACTATATGTACTTTCAGATTTTTTATTAGGCATGTAAGTAAATTAAGTCCTCCTGTATTCTTATTAATTGTCCAAACTGGCCACTTCTCAAGCAGGGGAACACTTTTATGTACTACAGCCTTGAGCACAACAACCCCCAGTGCTAGGGGACAGTAGCACCTACTAAGAGATGCTGCTTTTTGCAACAGACAGTTAGTTTCAAGCATACTATATTGTCACATGGAGGTAAATGGAGCTATTGTCTTATTCTTCTTCGATATTTTTGCTTCGGCTTTTTTGTTGTTTTTTAATAAAAGCTATATTTTCTCAGAAAAATGATGCAAAGAGAATGCTAAATGTTTTTCTCCACAAAGAACATATTTTCTACAGAGTCCACTTTTGACCATACATATAAGTGTTTTACAGTTATAAGAGAAATTGCTGGTATTTTAACATTTTAATAAAATACAACCCCAAAGTTGTCAACTGAGGTAACATACAGTGTGATTTAGTAGAGTCTTGGGAAATATACACTGAGATGCTGCCAGGAATGAAACTAAATCACTGCTTTATATTAGTCTGTTTTGCAAGACCAAGAGTTGCAATACTTAACTATGTCAAAAATAAGAACCCATGTAGAAAGGTACTGGTGAAATAATGACAGCTGGAAATTAATACTGATATGGCAAGGAGTCAAAGTTTTGATATTTGTATATTCAGAACTACTTTTCTCCCCAGTATGTAACAACAAGCTCCACTTTTTAACACAATATCAGGGTCTTTGAATTGAGATTTCCAGATTTAAAGTTCCAAGGAGGAACAAGCTCTGCTGTACTGAGGACTCTGGGGCAGACTATCCATTTTTATATTCTGCAAACATTACATCTGAGGGGCACCTTCTGCAGTCTCCTGAGTTCTGAGAAGCCCTTGGGGACCCTCAAATGCTGATGGAGTAGAGCAAAGAATGTAGCTGAGAGCAGTCCAGACACTCATTGCAAACTGTCAGAAGTCAGAAGGGGTCAACGCTGCAGTAAAATTTTATCATCACTGAAGGCAATATGCTCTTTTTTTTTCCTGTGGGTTGTCATTTTAACACTCTGTTTTTTATTTCTAATTAGGTAGCTATCACAGGATAGGAGAAGGGCTGAATAAAGCTCAGGTATAAACACAAATTACTAAGATTTTACAAATAGGAAAATAGAAAATTGTATATTTCCGGGAAAAATACTAAAATTTGCTATGAGGTAATATAAAGATTCTACTGAATGTTCAACCTGTTCTAATTGAAATCTCTTTCAAAAAATTTCCTTTCATTAATGGGATCCTTCTCATTAGCATGGTCTCCAAATCTTCTGTAATTGTCATTACTGACATAGATGGTAGCTATCTGTAGTATTTGTGTGTTTACTGTATATCTCTAACTGATATGTTTGGCAGAGCATTGTTAGCACTAAACATAGGGCATGCTGAACAGTGTATTTCAAAAGGAATAGCTATTAAATCTGAAGGTATTTATGGAGTTTTGTATTCAATGAATTGCTCGTATGTAAGAATTGTTTTAAACAGGAGATGTAGTTTAGCATTTGCTCTTTTCCTTGTAACAAGTGTGTTCTTTATAGTGCTACAGGCAGTTGAGCATTAGCTTCATGATGAGGAGATTAAACTGAAGTTATTTTGGGGTTGTATATTTTTTATAAGAAGCAAACTAAAAAAGAACAGACTAATTTTTAATTACACATGAGATGAAAGCAATTAACATAAATCCAAATTGGAATTCCAATTATGACAACAATACCATATACAATATAGCTTACTATATAATGCACAAAAAAAATATGTTCCTCTGCACCATTTTATTTAAGTGTGCACATATAGAAGCTTGATTTGCTGAACTTATTTCAAGCTGAATATATTTAGAATATTAAGAAAAAATATCAACTTCATAATCAATTCTCCTTTGTTTTATACTAAAGCCAAAAATAAATCCAGTAAAATTCCATGAAATCACAGTAATTTATCATTTTAATAGAGGTAGGAAAAGAAATACTTATAGATTTTGTTAACAGAAAAAAATACAAACATTATTTCATGCATTAAACAGCAATATTTGTACAAAATAGATGAGAAAAACCCACAGGCTTCATTTTTCCTGAATGGTTTGGTTTTAAGTGGTTGCTTCATTCTGAAAAGCCATGAGCCAGTTGCCAGTGTTCTCATAAAATTACTTCATGCATGTTGCTTCTGAAATCTATGAATATAATCATGAAGTAAGGTATTAGGTTTAGCAAAATAGGAATTTCCAGCAATAAACAACACAGTCGAAATTGCTGTGAGAAAAGGAATGAAAAGGGTCATAAATGAATTATAAGAGGTTACCGTCAGCATTACCTTGTTCTCTCCAAATCCTGGATTTCCCTGAAGGTTTTCCATTCAGTTAAAATCTCAACCTATCTTAGGAAGGACACAATGCCACTGGGTACTTTGTGATATATTTATAATTGAGATACATCTTGAAAACATATCAAAAGTAATGCTGAGATGCAAAGGCCATTGTGCAGAAGAAGCATCAGGAAGGGCTCAGAGAAATGGCCACAGGAATGTCAGGTGCTGCTTGCTTTTAATCATTTGTGCACCAGTGTGAAGTGAAGGAAACTGCATGAAAAAGAGCGGGATTGCATCAGCGTGAGCAGCTTGGAGGTAGCTGACTTACTGACCTTGATCCAGCTGTTTTTATAGCTGCAGGCTATAAAAAGTTTCCTGTCTACAACAAAAATAAGAACATTTTGCATTGCACAGTCTATGACTATGCAACACATCCAGAACAACACCCACACATCTCAGGGCATGTGCATGGTACCCAGTCTCCACAGACCATTCCTTGAGGAAGAGCAAAGTCTGGGATGTATTGCAGCTGCAGTGCAGGCTTATTACATCAAGGGGATTTATAAAATACAGAGCAATTTCAGACCAAAATGGCTGGTGGTGTACTTTGCCTTGTTGCAGTTTTATGTGTCATTAATTGCTGCCTTGTCCAAAATCCACAATGATTGATGTTGTATGAGTCTGTGCTGGTGTTTAGTTTAATTTGCATTTGGATTTTACTTTACCCAGTGACCATGTGCTGTGCACATGAGCAGCCCTTTGCTTGCTGTGTAACATTATTAGTGATGGTGATTTGTGAATGCAGGGGTGTAAGGTAAAGAGTGCAATAATCAGTACATAGAAAGAATGTGCCAGAATATGTGAATGACACAACACTATCAAAGCTATTTTAAAGTATATTTTAGAGGCTGCAGTAACTGTCTGTCCCAGAATTTAATCAGGAACCAAAGCTTTGAAAAGACTACAGGAGAAAAAAAATGAGGTAATATAAAAGTGTCACTCAAGCCAGCAGGCAATGCTAACAAATTGCCATGTCTTTGTCAAATGCTCATCACTCATTCTTGTGTCAGGTAATGACCATACAAATTGTAATTGTATGGATCGGGCAAGATGTTCATTCCAAGCAGTTACCCTTGCTATTTTATTACATGAAAGTCTTGTAAACTTAGAAAATTTTGAAAGGACTGTAGTAAGAGAAAAAAAGTTCAGAAATAAATGCACTGTAAAACAGGATTAATGGTATAAATTTGGGATTAGCATAAATCCTATTTACCCCTACTTAATAAGGCATTATAAAGCAAGCAAGGTTTATGTAATACTATTTAATCTTATTTAATTTCCTTTTTTAAGCAAATATTCAGTTGACCCTAACGTGCAATATAAAAGACCATTTGTGAAATATTTTGCACATCCCCAAAATCCTCTGTGATTCAGGGTAGTGAATATATTTGACACTCTTGTATGCATGCTCCAAGTTATCCATATTACAGCTTTGTTCTACATTTGCCAAGCAGGAAAACTTGTGACTAAAATTCAAGGGAATTGTGGTTTTCCACAAATTTAGTAATGTATCCTACTCTGCCTCCCTTTTATTTTCTTAATTAATTTGTAAAGACTTGGAAATGTATACTCACCAGGTGTTTCTGCACCCATTAATGTGAAAAAAATTAGTTGTTTTATAAATGGGCTGATTTTTGTGTATATTCAATAATTTGACACATTTATGTGTATCTGGAAATAGTTTTCCAATCAGTAGTTTTTTACAGTGACTATAATTTCATGAACTAGCTTCAACAGTGATGATAACAGATTTGATTTTGTCAATTATAGACTTAATTACCACCTTTCTTACAAATACATTTGTAAGTTTATATTCTTGAATTTAAAAGATTGTCTTGTTTGCATATGAGTAATACTTCTGTCTCAAGATACAAGTTAATAATGAGGTTTATAATATGGCATACAATATGTAGAGCTGAAAATGTTTTATTTATTACTGGGCAGAGTTTCTCCTCTAGACTGCAAATTTATTTTTATCCAATGTCTTTGAGCAGTTTAGATAAACAACATTTGAAAGTTGGCTAACTCATAAAATTGCCACAATTTGAATGCTGACAGCAAGATATTAATACCCAGAAATATGACATCTCAATTTAACTACTTGCAGTGAAGTTACCAACTTTCAGATAATTTTAGACATCTACTATTGTTGCTATCATTTTCACTGGTCAGAATTAATATCAAAGGCTTTCAGAACATTTGAAAAGCTTATATTTGAGTGTAAATTGTTAAGTAAATTTTCTCAGGATAGTCCAGTAGATAATTCTAGTAGTGTTTTATGACAGCACCAATGCTCTGTGCAACTTTGCATGGCCATACTAATGATTTTCAAGGCTTTAGATTTGTGGTGATACAAGTGGCATCCTATATACCAGCTATCTATATAATGGTATTCTATATACCAACTATCAGGTCTGTTTAGTGGCTGGAATTCCTTTCACCATGTGGGAATTTTTGGTTTTGACCCTACTGCCTATGTGCTACTTATCTTGCTAACCCACGTTTCTAATTAGCAATAGACTATTTTGAAAAGTCAGGGTTTGAAGGTACTTTTCCTTGTTGTGAAGAGACATTAATCTTGTTTATCAAAGCTGTCTACAGGGGAGAGCTGAGGCCTCTTCAGATGCATAAGTGATTTCCCTGCCTCAGATGACCTGAGTACTGCATTGAGAAAACTGCCAGTACATGTGTCCTCAAGGAAAGTGTCACTCAGTGAAGCAGAATTCTTACAGCCTGGAGGTTTTGAGATTTTCAAAACAACTCCCTGGTAGCTCTTTTTTTCTTCCCCCTATGACTTTCAGAGAATTTGTCCTTTTTGTTCAGGAAAAGATTTTTGCTGGTTTTCACCTTAATTCTGTTTTTCAGGCGACACAGGCTACAGGAATTGTTGCTAATATATTGTCAACTATACCATCCAATGTAATTTTCTTTCTAACTCCAACTTACCTGTTAGTGACAGTTTTTGGCTGCTGAATCTGTCTGGTGCATTCTTTGGGAATGCTTTTATTTCTTCAAATGCATTTCAGTACATAGTATTTTCTGTCAGTTCTCTTACCACTCCTCTCCTCCTCTGGACGGGGAAACAATACTGAAAGCCTCATTGGTCGGAATAAGGGCAGGGAGAGATCATTCTCCAGTTACTGTCACAGACAAAACAGGCCTGACTTTGAAAAAATTAATTTAATTTATTACCAATCAAATCAGACTAAGACTATGAGAAATAAAACCAAATCTTAAAACACATTCCCTTCACTCCTTCTTCCCAAACTCAAATTCAATCTCAAACCTCTTCCCTCCAACCTGTGCAGGGGGATGGGGAATGTGGGCTGTTGTTGTCAGTTCATCACACGCTGATTCCTCCTCAGGGGCAGGATTCTCCACACTCTTCCCCTGCTCCAGTGTGGGGTCCCTCCCATGGGAGACAGCACTCCATGAACTTTTCCAACATGAATCCATCCCACATGCTACAGTTCTTCCTGAACTGCTCCAGCACAGTCCTTTCCATGGTGTGCAGTCCTTCAGAAACAGCTCGCTCCAGTGTGAGTCCCTATGGGGTCACAAATCCTGCCAGCAAACCTGCTCCAGAGTGGGCTCCTCTCCATGGGGCCACAGGTCCTGCCAGGAGCCTGTTCCAGCATGGGCTTCCCACTGGGTCACACCCTCCTTGGGGCATCCTCCTGCTCCAGCATAAGGTCCTCCATGAGCTGCAGGGGAATCTCAGCTCTGGCACCTGGAGCAACTCCTGCCCCTCCTTCTGCACTGACCTTGGAGTGTCTTTCTGTCACAAAGTCTCACTCCTGTCTCTCTAAAGCCAGGAGTTCCTGGGTTTTTCCCCTTCCTAACTTTATTACCCTAGAGTTACTCCCCCGGTCACAGATGGTTTGCCTCGTCCACTGACAAGGCTGTTTTTCATCCAGCTGGGATTGGCTCTGTCAGACATGGAGGAAGCTTATGGCAGCTTCTCACAGAAGCCACCCCTGCCTGCAGCGCTTCCCTGCTGCCAAAACTTGTCCAGGCAAACCCAATTTATCACAAATAACAAAAGCAGTTGGTGAGTTTTTCCAAGTCATTCTTTGTTTTGATACTTAATACTATTTAATTTCCACTTTCTCAGCATTTGGTTGATGGTCCAAACATTTTGGATAGATGACTAATAATTACAGTGGAGAAATTCCACAGGTTGTTTGATAAGCTGTTCTAGTCTGTTACGGGTATTACAACAGCCTAAAATTGCTGATTGCATTTTCCAAAGAGCAGACAAGTTCTAAAATACAAGTAATTTTGTACATCCATGAAATTACTGAAAATATTAGTTTATTGTTTCCAAAAGGCAATGAATTTAGATTTTAAAAAATCCACTTAAAATATAACAACTGAATATTTCCAAGACATTGAAATAACTCATCAGTAAATAGCTCAATAATGGGTCATTGTGAAAGGCACTTCTAGAGAACATCATGTCAGCATTGTGTATGGTTGTGATGCTACAACCTTGAGAAAGTGGCCTGTCACTAATTTGGTGATTAAGTTGAAATACCAAAGATATTAATGTATTGTATAAGTGTATTTTATAGGCTATGGTAAATAAAAGGTGATTTATTTTGAAAACTAGGCATTGTCTTAACTCTGTGGAAAAAACAAATTAGCTTTTGATACAAACCTCACAGTCAGCATCTGATATGCTTGATTATTTTAAATCACATAGAATCATGAAACCACTCTGAAATTCAGTGGAAATGTTGGAAAAATCTGTACAAATACACCATTTTTTGCTCCTTATGGATAAGCCTAGTTAGAAATTACCTTCAGTGTCTTTTTTTTGTTGTTCATAGAAGCTCTCTTGGCTCCATTAACGCTGGTCTAGGATGATAAGGGATAAATAACTTGAGGCCACACTCTTGCAATCATATCTGTGGTCCTAAGCAAGCTCTCTGAGGCCCTTCTACCTGCAAACACACAGTCATTCTGTCTCCCTCAGGTGCTGGTGGAGAGGGGTACAGCTGTCCCAACTCATCCCTTACACCTTTAGTCACTTAGCATGGTTCAAGGGTTGATTTTCTTCAGTGACTGTAACAAGCATTAGTGTAGTTTCACTGGGGGGCATGCTAGGTCAGGTGAATAATCTAGAAATATAAATCAAAATCCTGTCCACTACCCCTATTAAACAAAGTTTACGGAAGCTTCGCCCCCTGCCCCCCACTTTTTTTTTTCTCTAGATTTGCTCTAGATCTTCCTGTTCAGATAAAATTACAATCTACTTCAGGAGATCAAGTGGTGTGTCTGATTAGCTCTTTAAAATACTACTAAGTGCTGCAGCTCCATTTATTTTCCTTGATCCATCGACCTATTGCCTTATGGCCCTCATGGAGAGTAAATATTGTATATTCTTCAACTTCTGGTTTCACATTAAAGAAAAAAATATTTCTTCTTAATGTCATTCTCTTCATTAGGATGAAGGTCATGCTCTAAGTTGTGTTGCACTATATGTTGTAAGGTTTGAGCTGTTCCAGTTATCTCAAATTTGAATCTAAAGTTCTAAAAGAATGGAAGTAAATATTAACCATATCAATTGTTCTTTTTTTCTTGTCTTTTCTACTGATACTTCTTTATACTTCCCCTTCTTTTTTTTTTTTTTTACCTATCTCATCTTTTGAATTTTATTTGCTCCATTTCTTCTTTAGTGTCTTATGGACATTTTTTGTGAAATCAAACCACATCATAAAAATGTGTTGAAATTGCTTCAGCTGAGATTTCTCTATCTTTCCCACATTTTGGTTATAATTTCAAATGTTTCTACATTTTTTTTGTAAAAGAGTGAAAGAGGTTCTTCTTTTTAATGTGTATTTGTAGTTCCATCGTGAAAAGAGGTGCAAATTCTAATAGAAGTTCTAGTCATTTCCGACATACCAAAGAAAAATGGTAAAACATAACGTAAAACATTGATTCATAAGTTATTCTTTATTTTAAATCAGCTTTCCCTGCTAGTATATTAAATGTGAATTGAATCAATAATTTTTTGCATCAGACATTCTGGATAATGTATTTTGCTACATGAGTTTAATTCATTCAACAATATGGTACAAGTTAAAATTGGATTTACTGTGCTAATCCTTTTCATAAATATTCTAGCATCTTCAACATTATCATCCCACTGCTTGAATCCTTTCCTCTTCTCTGTATACTTTCATATTAATTGGAATAATTCTCATCTTTGCTTTTAAGGGCATTATGTTTTATATTGCGTCTTTCATGAGAGTACTTCTCATATGTTTCTATGTCTTACTCCTTTTCCTCCTCTTTTTCCTCTAAGTCATATTATTTGTGGTGGTATTCCTACATCTGCCATTACAGCCATTTTCTGCTTCTTTTCTTGAAATCAGCAGTAAAATTGTGCGTAAAAGTAAAATAGGAGAAAAGCCAAAAATAGTAACTCTGAGAAAATATTTCTGAGAGGAGTGAAGCTTAAATAGTTAAGATGCCTGATAATGTACGTAATCTTTTGCTTAAGCAGATAAAATTATGGAAACCTGAAGTCTTTAGCCAACAAATTTTAAACATTATGTCCAATATATCAAGATGACTTTGAAGTTATAAACTTGAATTTTCAATGTATTTGCATTACCATGCCATCTTGAAGTCATCTATGCAATTGTATATTTAATAACTCCACCCAAGTAATTAAAAAAAAAAAATACTGAATAGTACTGCAAAGGATAAAGTCCTGTGACTGTTGTTCCATCTTTTTATTTTGATAGTGATTTTTGGTAATTATCCTTATGAGTCTTTTTTTTTTTTTTAACATTTCTGAACCTATATTTAGATGAATAGATGTGTTTCCATAGCAACTCCACAGAAAAGCAAATCAGATCTTACATGGGCCAAATTATCTGTGAAAATTCCATTTTTTCTCAGTGAAGAGTACAAGGTATGTAAAACAGTGCTTTCAAACTCAGTATTGCAGTCACATACCTAAAGCTAAGAGGAAATATTCTGTGCCTTTGTCAAAACTAATGAATTTCAATAACCAAGAACAAGAAGTAAAAAAATAAGTGTAGGGGAACAAAAATGTCTTTCAGTGGACAACGATTTTAACTAAAGTTAGAATGAGGCATAGTCTAAAAAAAATAGTGTTAATGATTTCCTCCTTAAACTGGAAGTGCAAGGGCATACACACTAAGTTAGATTTTCACTTTTTGCCTAGTAGTGTTCAGGCAATAATTCAAGTTGTTACTATAGATGAGCTACTAAATAATAAAAAACCTTATAATTATATTTTTGCTCTTTCAGAGGGGATACTGCATTGAAGGATGAAAATGAGTATTTAGGGATTTTTTATTGTTTCAATAAATGAAAAAAATGCAGTTGAAAGGATAAATGTTAAATTTGCCTTAAATTAAAGAGTGAAGCACATAAAATTCTCAGAGATTGTATAGTTGCTGCTTAAGAAAATAACACCTGAGTTTATTCTGCAACAGAACTTACTAATTAAATACTAAATAGGTATGAATATCAGATACAAAAAGTCTGTGAAATAATCAGTATTATTTGCATCAGTGGTTATATTAGCAAAATTATTACAATTAACATTTTTTCTTTATTTACTTGCAGACAGTTATCTTTTTGGAGGCTGAGCTATCAGGAAAAGGAGATTTTGAATATTAAGAAAGGAAGTGATACTCAAAACTAATGGAAGGTTTCTGAACAAAGTGAGTTCAAAATAAGCTAAACTGTCCAAAAATGTCTGTGGTCTCTTAGCAAAGCAAAATTTCATTAAAACAAAATGCCAAAAATATTGCATCTCTGTGCAATAATCACTTAGCATGCAGAAAACATAGAGAAAACACTGATGCCCATAGGCAAAACAGCTGTACATAGAACAGCTGGATCATTTATTTATGTATATAATGTTCAGCTACAAACTGTGAAAAGTGGAATCAAGTCTTGCTTCTTAGATTCCTTGATCATTTCAGTAAAGTACATGGAAGAAAAAGCTGAAATGCTCTATGTCTTCAAAAAAGCTTTTTGCATACATTTCTAGTTTCATCTGCTATCTTATTTATCCATATTTGTCCACTCTTCTCAGAAACAAAATCTTATTCTGCTAGGCAAGAGTCTTACCTTCTATAAATAGTTCCTAGTATTAATTTTTGCAGTGTTTAAAGCTTCTGAAGCCTGGTTTTGTCTTCAGTCACCACTGACTGATAAAGTATTTTCAGCTTTGAATACATGTATGTGATTTGTGTTCAGAAGGAGGGGGTCTCTTTTTAGGACTTCAGTGAGATTTATTCATATGAGGGGCATCTAGCTGTAAGACAGAGTAGATCTAATCATGTACCAAAAGGTCTTTCCCTTTTTATGCCATATCTTAAATATCTATTAGTGCATTCAAGATATTTGAAATGAGATTGCCTATATTTACCCATGCAAGCATTGTAGCAGGCTCTAAAAAATAATTTGATACTTTGGTTTGTTCAAGTGCTAAAGGAACTACCAGTTGAAATTTTCCCAGCAAGTGTCCCTAGACCATTTGGCTTCTTCATTCCCTAAGGGAGGCTATCACCAGCTCTCTCATTCATTTGTTCAAGTAACCAAAGCTAAGAGTATCAAAGGTGCTCTGAATTACACCAGCTGTATAAAAAATAAAAAAATATAAGATTTGTTTCGCATGTAGTACCAGTAATGACACAGAAACTACAGAGAATGTGAATTAGGTGTAATGGTGCTTCTAGTTGCCTGTACCTGAATGCCTGTCCAATTCACTGAAGCAGTGAATAGAACATATTAGAACATACTTACTCTAGGTCTTTACTACTGCAGTTTAGTATATCTGTCATAAACCTGAATAATGTTTACTCTTCTCTTACTCTTTTTCAAAACTTTAATTATGTTTTCATTTGCAGCGCACTCTGAAACCTACTGAGATTGCATCAAATGGGCTTCTAAATGAATTTCTTTACTGTTGAATGTTCTGTTTATTATCTTCCTGGCACAGGGTACCATCCCCAGCTTGATAAATTTATCAAAAGTGCTTGCAACCACTTTTTGAAGAAGTGTTTAATCCAGCTGCAGTTCAGGGGCAAGGACTAGTTCTCCATTTCCACAGTTTGTTGCTAAATCTGACAGAGAATTTTACTCTTTCCCTTGGCAACTCAACAACTGCTTGGAACCCCAAAACCTGTCCAGGCTCTCTGAGCACTTCAGGGTCCAAGTACACCAGCATGATAATGGCCCTTGAGAGAGAGCTTCTTGCTATCAGGTACTCACATACCATGAATAGACCCACAGATTTCTCACATTTATATTTAATTATAGTAGTCACTGCAAGCCTGAGCATGAATTTTGGAAGGTATTTCATCGATAGGGAATTTTTCAGCCACTTAATGAGATTTATTTCTCTGTTTTTAACTCCAATGCTTGAAATAGTTTGTGGAAGCACTGTACTGTCACTGTGAGATGTTTCTCTAGAATGCAACTTGCAGGTCATGTGATTTTTCCTAAGAATTTATTAACGCCTGTATTATCTTTAACTAAGATTTGTATCTGATATTCAAGGTGAAATACATGCACACCAAGAAACTGTGTACTGAATGTAGTAAATATATGTTACACACTTTGCTCCATGTTTAAGTTATTAAGGATTGTGTAAAGATTTTATGTAGACCCCATCATTATAGACACCTGTCTTAGTGTCTTGGGGTTGTTTTTGTCTACACTTCAGGGACAGGTGAAAAACTCAGACCAACAACTAAGCCCGATCAGAATCCCTGACAGTCAATGGGAACAGGGAGTCATGAGAAAAGTGTTTCACTTTGTTCCCACAGCTGCTTTTTATTATGGGCAGGAAAAGTCCGAATAATGAAAGTTTTGAGGTAATATTAAACATTTGGAGAAATACTGAACAACTACTTTTTATTCCTGAGATTTAATAAACCTTTTCTTTGTACATTCAAGTAATGTGGGAGAGCGAAGAAAGTCTTTTTAAAATACATTTTGAGCCTTGCCACAATAAATTCCAATTTCTTTCAAAACATTGCATGTGGTCAGTGAACCTGTTGATGTTGTCTAGGAAATTTATGCTGCCTCCCACCTAACAGATTGTACATTTCTTGCAGAATATTCATATTGAATGTAATTTAAAACCTTAAAACTGTTTCAGTTTTCTAGACTGAAAAAGGAATATTATGCTTCGTATAAATCATAACGAACTTGAACCCAATTTTGAAGGGTAAATATCATACAGTGGTTTTGCTAGATGCTAGCATGTGCAGCAAGGGGAATGTACAATTTTAATTGCTTTGGATGGTTGAAGTTGTCAATCTATAATGCTGCACACCACATAGTCAGCCTTGGGCACATCAGTACTCTAATTACAGAAAGTCTGGCTCTTCACCAGTGTTTTAACATTTGATTTATTTCCTGTTCAAGTTGTTCAATAGAGCCAGAGTTAATTGGTTTTCCAAATTAGTGTTAAAAATATAAAGACTCAGCTTCATTAGGAGGAGGCTGTACTTACTGTGCACCAATGAGTTGTAAATCCAAGTAAAGGTTAGAGTGAGATCTCATAGCCTTGTGTACAAAACTACTTGAATTAGTTTGTTTTGTCTACAAATTATAGGTAATATTTGACTGTAGGTAGTAATTGACCCTAGTTGCCTTTTCTTTTTTAAAGGGGAAGATAAGCTGCCTGAGGAAAAAAAAATCAAGCTAAATATATTAAAAGCAGACTAATCCATTTTATTTATTTCATGTGATGTTAACCATTTATCTAAAGGAATCAAAGTGTTTCTTTGGCATCCCTATGTAGTTTCTTTGTTCACAAAAGGGATCAAGCTTTTTACTGAATCCTTTCCTTCTGTTTGAAAGATTCCTCCAAAACACCTTGCAAACCAGCAATGTATCACAGATAAATCATAATTTCCTGTTCCTGTGACCTACATGCTGTTCACGCATGTTCAGCAATCTCATGCTTCTAATATCAAAATTGTAATTAAGGAAACGAAGGAAGTCGGCAGGTGTTTTAACATTTTTTAATTCCTGTTGAGGCAATAGAACAGGGTAGAATAACTTTGCTGGGTTTTTCTCCAGAATAGCTAAACTTTATTGGCTTTTTGTTCTGCGTGAGTGCATATGTGTGGTTTTATTTTGCTGTGTTTTTGGGGGAAAGGTTGTAGTGTTCCCTTGTATTACATTTTCTCCTAAAACATATTAAAACTTCATTCAAAAGAAGTGTTTGATTTTTCAGACTCTCCAGTTTGGATTGAATAAAAGGAATGAAGAATGCTCTGCAGTGTTCCAAGTGTAGTGCAGGGGTGACTCAAGGAAAAAGCTGTGTGGATTGTGTGGTTTTGTTTAGGAGCAAGGGTAGGAAAATGTAGTGAGAAAGCAGCCGCCAAGCCAGCCAGGGCTGGAGCTGATCAGCAGGATGGAGTAGGTGGTGAAGATACACGGGCACAGAAGTGGCATGATCTAGGCAGGTCTCCTGATATGCCCATAAACAAGGGGCAGTAGCTGGTAATGGAAGACAGGACAGCAGGGAGGAGCAGGAGCAGTCTCTGTAAGGAGAGTTGGAAGCTGAGCCAGAGACCCTTGGCCAAGGAGGGATGATGCTGATCTGTAGGTGAGACTGGGTGAGCTCAGGGGAAGAAAGGAGAGGAGGCAGAGGATTCGACCTGTGAAAATTAACACTGGTGTAGATGTTGGGATTAATCTGCCTGGAAGGTTGTCAGGCACCGAGACATCCATGTGGTAGGTATGAACATCTTGAACAGCTGAATGAAGGGGATGGAGCTATTCTTGCATTTTTAAAAGCTAATATTGCAGAGAAAGAAAGAGGGTGGCATGTTTATAATGACTGTAGAACAGTAGAGTACACTTTCTCCTAGGGAGCAGGGGAGGGGCCAGCAGCAGCACATGCTCCCCTGGGGTGGCCTGGGAGCCAAGGTCCATCCCATCCCCAGCCAGCAGCAGGGACGCCAGGGCACAGCAGGGCAGCCCAACCCCTGGGCACTGCCCATTTCCCAAGGCTGGGACATGGTCCCACAGGTGAGCCCAGCTCAGCAGGGACCAGGGCAGGGCTGTGGGGAGTTGGAGTCCAGCTCTGCTGCAGCAGTGCTGAGGGCTGGGGCCCCAGCAATGCTGGGACAGGGGCCAGTGGGCCCTGGGGGCTGAACAGGGAGAGTCAGGACTTGAGGAGCCCTCAGGGCCCAGATGTTTTCAGCAAAAATAGGAAAACAGAGTAAGAGTGTTGTATAGCATGGTATGTTTCCACAGTGACTATCAAAAATAAAACACAGAATGGAAAAGGAAATCAATGTAAATTTCAAAAATCATTGATTTCTGTGTTTAAAAGAAAAACAAAAATCTGCTGGAAATCTTCAGATATGGACAGAGACACCCGAATATCTCCATGGAGAAATACCACAAAAAGCTGTATCAGGTTTTAACCTCACACCTAGAGATCAGAGTCCAAACATTCCTAAACAGTAGTTGAAACAAGTAGGAAACTTTTTTAAAATCAAAATGTTTTTAAAGTGTAGGTATACTAAGATAAGCACTATGAATTTCATTAAAATAATTTTCCTGACATTTCCTTAAACACATTCCATAAAAAAAGAAAACTGAAATATCAACCTTTTTCTGTTCCATGTATGTCTCTTTTTCAGGATCCAGGCTATAGATTTTAGTCTTCAAACTAGGAACTACTGTGAGATGCAAACCTGTCTAAACATTGACGTGCCAAATAAACTCCTTTATGGTTTTTCAGAAAAATATTTAGAAACTGGCACTTTGTCCGACCAACATTTGAATTTGATATTGAGTTTCAGGGAGAAAATCAAGGGCCTTATCAAATGCATTGGCTTAAATATCAATAAAACACTGGCTTTGGATCTTACTACTGATCAAGTTTATCTGAAGCAGAGCCAGATTTCAAAGGTGATGTTTGTGTCAGACTACAACAGATATTTTAGGAAAATTTTCAAGGGTTGGTAGCTATCAGAAATTTGTCTTTGCTAAATTCTCTTACATGTGAAAATGTTTTAGGGTAACCCAGTTGCAGACTGTATACTCTGTCAGCAGACTAATTGTGGTAGTACATCTCATTAACCGTGCTGAATGCTGTAATAGCTTTTCTGCAGTTCCTGCTGCATCTAATGAGAAGCAGCACAGTGCAAGCCATATTACTAGCCTGACAATTTGTTCTATTGATTTATCACACCTCTTTTACTGCTGCCTACCCATAAGGATTGCAAAACATTCATCAGATATTTGTGGGGTTTGATTTCTTACATCCACAAATGTACAAGACCTCTTTGAAACATTGCCACATGAGTTGGTGCTGAGTCTGACCTGGATTTTTCGTTTTTCCCTTTTACGAATTCCAGCTCCAGTCTTCAGTAGAGCAGATTAAAGGATCCATTCTAAATTATCTGAAATTTTAAAAATATTAGCAATTTCTTAATGAATAACTCTTCCATTTCATAAATGAATCCTACCAGCATTTTATGTCGTTACACTATTTTAGTATTAGTCTAAATACTTCACTCGTACTGTATGTAAAATATACAAGAACATACATTTAGAGAAACCAATGCTACAAGTTCATAGATTTTTCTTAGGATGTAACAAGGACAAAACTGTACTTCCAAGCTCTGAGTCATATGCAAGTCTCATAAATGCCTAGTTGCTATAGCTCACATGTAATAAATGTTCCTTGAGAAATTACTCCAGTGATATGAAACATCACAGAAGTATTTCTACTAGGAAATGCTCATAAAAGCCCTGGACAGAGAAATGAAACTACAATTAAAATTTCACAAGGACTGGGTGCAAATTTTAATAGAAATGTGCACAAAAACCCTGCATTATAGGTGCATGACAGTTCATTGGCTGATGAAATCAATAGAATGATTCCCTTGTGAGGTTTGCCTCTAGAAGCTTCTGCTTTTGTTGTTTTTACCTACCATTTTGGCAAAGAGTATCCAGAGAGGCAGGATAGTCTGTGCTTCATTCAGCTGCAACACATCTTTCTACATATCCAAGAAAAATGGAGAAAGAAAGTTGGATGGAATCAAAGGACATGCTGGGAAGTACAAACCCCACTCCTATTCCCTAAGAGGATATTCAGATGTCTGTATTACACATTGGAGGTTAAGAAATTGACAGAAATACTCAGAAGAATTACATAGGATGTGCAGTATTTGAAAAAATTTATGCTAATACGAGATTTAAAAAAAAAAATCCAACTCTTAGAAAAACACAGGGATAACTGTTCTATAGACTAGTAGCCTTTGCTTAATTACAAGACTTTCTGCAGTTCAGAGTGGGTGTAGGTTCTGCATCCTTGGCACTATCTGCTGAACTTATGCTCCTAAATAGAGAACTCAGCTTTCAAAGCACTAAGAAAATCTGTTTTGCCACTACACAAGTACTGTACAGTATCTGAGTCATCTCCTGACTCTGCCAGAGAGAGATCTGAGGTGGTTGCTCTTCCTTTCTCAGGAAATCTAACTTGGAAAGAGAATTTAAGATCAGGGAACTGAATTGGCATCTGGGTGAGTAGTAGCTGACAATTTCCTCTGAAAGTTCAGATGCCTTCCTTGCCTATGAAAACTAACTGTGCTTCTTTTTATCTTTTAAGTGGTCATAACCTAAAAATATGGCATAAAGTAGTTTTGACACTCTTGCAGAAAAAAACCTGCAGTGATATTAAACCATCAAATCCACCAGAAGAATGACTCGTGGCATCTTTAAAATGAAGTATCTGGAGGCAAATGACAGACCTCCTCCCCTAATCCATGATATTATTCTGGTAGGTTGTACTCCACACAGAAGAGCCTAGAGAGATGGGTCATAGCCTCCTGAGGGTCTGGAGATGGATGGCAGACATCGAAGATTGCCTTGATCATTATTCAAAAAAATTGTCATGCCAATGGATTGGCCTTACATACTAGAAAAAGGAATAGACCACTGCTGAAATCTAAGTGTTGCCAAATCTTTCTATTCATAAATTCTGTAGGCTTATAAGAAATACAGAAAGAAATTCTAGAATATAGGTTGTGTGTAAAAGAACATTGTAGCATGACTGTCATTGCTTAAATGTCAAAATTATCAAGCAGGTAAAAAGCAATGATGGAATCAAAAGATTGGTAGAAGAATCTACAATCCAAATAAAGGAAAAATCAACCTACAAGAAAAAATGACATTACCATTTCCTCCTCCCTTTCCATACTTTGTTTAGTTATTATGACTAAGCTTTTGCCCACAACATTCTGTAATGACTCTTCAAGAGTTTTGATAGGGTACTCTTGTATAAGGACTTTGGTGCCACCTCTTCCAGGAAGTCTCAAAAAGAGGTCAGCATTGCTGTTCACATCACACCTTTTTTTTTCATCAATTTCCATCATCATTTGATACGGAGTGACAGTCTTTGGAGGAAATCTGTTGCACAAACTTGTCTTTGTGCTCCTGACAATAGCCATATCTGTGTAGGATTACCTGTTCCTGATCTATGCAGGTGTACTGCTCAGTTTGGCATTGACTGGTAACGGGTTTTCATTCCTAAGATCTAGAGAAAAGCTTCCAAGATACACAAAGAGCTATGACTGTCACAAAATACTACAGCCCTAATTTCATCCTGCCTTCTGAATTTCGAATCATAAGGCTGTGTATTTTCAAGCAGCCATCCTGAATCTTGATAATAGCATTTAATTTATTTCCCTTTATTTTAATCTAAATGTTCCTTACTATGTTTTCAAAATCTTTCAGGCCAGTGATCTGTAGTGGAAAAGTGTCCTGCTTTTTTTTCCCTCTATTTTTACTTACCGTAGTCCTATAGTCCTTGCAATTGCAACTATGAGGAAAATGCAGTAAATTGTATTTTTTGTTCAAAGCTACTGGATAAATGAATATATCATTGCCATACATTCCTTGCATGTGCTAATCAGACACAGGGGTACAAATTATTTTTACTAAATATTTGACAAATTAAGACTCCAGCATATTTTGAATATTGTAACATTTCTATCTGCCTTGATCCAACAAAGCAGTGATGTAGCCTGACGAATTCCCAACTCTAACAGTATCTTAATGCCAGTAGCTTCACCAAAAATTCATTTACGCTTCCAGAGGTATTTAGATCAATCTTCTCTCATGAGCCTTAGATTTGGCTGAGTCAGTTAATGAGGAAATTAGCCTGTGCATCCAGTTTGCCCAAATCAGTGGCACCACTATCAACTGGAATTGATGAAATTCCTTCACTCCTTATGAGTCAACTATATAAATCAGAAATTGCTGTCTCCTTTCTGCTAAGTGTGTCTACTGTTCTGAAGGGAAAGGAGAAGATATTTCATTCAGGTCAATGGTGGAACATATGTTAGTTTGCATTGTTGTTTGTATTTTTACTTCTCATAGTTGGTCTAGGATCTTGAGGAAGTAATACCTACAAGTTATAAGAATTCTGCAGGACCAATGCTGATTATCATCTTCCAACCATGTCTTAAATACAAGGTTTGTTAGATGCAACATTACTTCACAGAAGCCATCTAATTCCTTCTTCCATCAGTTAATGCTCAGTACCTTTCTTTTTGGGTTTTTGTAGTATATGTTAAACAGAAATCTAATGCTATTATTAAGCTATAGTGTTCCAAGTAAGGACTGGAAATATGTAGTGATGGCTCAGTTTGATAAGAAAACAAGCTGTACACAGGTAACAGTGTAGTAGATAAATAAATTTCTAAAGTATATGTAGGGTTGCAACCATGAACTTAACTTTAAAAAAGAAAAAAAAAGCGTACATTTTGAAAATAACCACTGCACAATAGCTATATATCATAAATTGAATAAAAGCTTCTAATTATTGATCCAGTGTGCTGGATGAGAAAAGGGCACAATTTAGAGGCTGGGGAAGTGACCAGACTGTATTTTTTATTTCAGTATTTTGCTCCCTCTTGCATTAAATGAGCCCATATCTTCGTGGTCACATATTTGTAATGACTTCTTTGCTACCTGTTATATAGCTTTATACTTATTAGTAAATGGTTCATGTCATAAAAGAAAGATTACGCTTCTTTGGTCAATAGTGTTTCTGAAACTGACTGCTGAAGTGGAATTTAATTGTAATTAAACTGAGTCTAGGCACAACTCAGACCTAAAATACTACTGAGATTGAATTTAAGACAGCTTGGAATTTTCTAAGTTATGAATTGCATATTTTAACAAAAGCTTCATAGGAAGCTTTTGGCGTTTTCTTCTCTTTAGTATACTTCTGGTTTGTATTTTGGGTTTTTTCGGTTTTTTTCCTTTTTAAGCCTATATGTGCTAAGAGAAGCTTGCTGACTGTGTATATCATGTGAAAATGTTTAAGAAAAGCAAATATATATAAGGTAAAACTAATTGGTGGTTGAATATCAGCTATTAAATAATTATTTCTGTTTTCAAGCAAAAAATAAGGAGAAAATTAGCTGCTGGAGGCCAAAGTCTGTTTGAATGAGCTGCCCACTGAGCTGAGCACTCCCTCAATAGACGTGATATCAAGTGAGAATCGTTTTTTTGGAGATTGAATTGAAATTTAATTTGTTCTTTGCATCCCTACTCAAGAAAGCTAATTCAACACTGTTAGCAAGAAAGATTCCTTTAATGCATCAAACAGTCTTCTGTTTGACATTTTTAGCTTTAATACAAACTGGACTGGATATTTGAATGTGCCATAGAGTAAATACAGTAAACATATTAAATCTGAGAGCATAGATATCTAAAGAAACAGTATGTGTGTGTTATATACTACTTACAGCTGTATCTTCTGATGGTCTTCCAACTTACCTGGGCATTCATTAATTGATTTCTATGCAGATGACTAATCAGTTAATTGAGCGCAAAGGCAAAAATTCTACAAATGTCAAGTCCCACTTTTAAACCTGACTTCCCTGCTGTTCCAGCTGTATTCTCCTACCTCCAGTTCGCAGTGCCTGTACATCAATTCTGTAAATCTGCATGAGGTTTTCCACCCTCATGTGACCCAACAACACAAATCATCAATGGAGAATTCTGCAGTGTCCTAGCTGAAATCAGAATTTGCTGCCGAAGAAGACAGTGATGACATTTCAAGTCAGGGTCCCATTTCATGAGAGACTAGGACAAGCTGGGACCAACTGTCTGAACTTTTTCAGGGAAAAGGACCTGGGGATCTTGGTGAACACAAAGTGGACCATGTACCAACAATGAGCCCTCACAGCAAAGAATGTCAGTGGCATCCTGTGCTGCATTAGGCAGAGCACTGCCATGAGGTCAGGGAAGGTGATCCTCTACTCAGCCCTGCTGAGACACACCTGAAATACTCAGGCCATTTCTGGACTCCACAGTGCAAGAGAAATGAACATACTGGAGTGAGTCCAGCAAAGGGCCATGAAGGTGATTAAGGTGCTGAAGCATTGACATACATATAGAAAGAGGCTGAGTGGATGGGAACTGTTCAGCCTGGAGACAAGACCTAGAGGGATCTTATCAATGTTTATAAATACCTGAGAGAGAGGTTAAAAGGCATAAGTTTTTCCCAGAGGCACATGGTGCAAGGTGGCAGTGGAAATACAGTGTCGAGAACAGCAAGGGTTGTTTTGACGCCAGTAATTGAGGCCAATATGGCCAGGAGGGCAGGGCCCTGCCACCCAGAGCCCAGTCCCACCATGTCTCTGCAAGGTAGACTCAGAGTGGTGCCCAAGTTCAGTCAAGACTCCAAATCATCATGTCAGTTTGTAGCAGAGACAGATCTGAGGGCAAGCCATGGAGTCAATCCACAGAACATGGTCAGGTCTGGTGGGGATGAACAGTGTCAGACACAGCTCTGTGACTGACAGCACAGACCTAAGGTCAGGCTAGGAAGCCAGCTGACCAGTTGGGATCCAGGCCAGGAGATTCAATGGCCCTGAACAATCACTACTGTCACACAACTGGAGACTGGCTCTCTAGTGGTGTCACTGAGGCAGGGAAAGAAGGCCAAGCTGACACAGGGCTCCTGGGCCCATGGGCAGGGGTGTGGATGAAGCTTACAGGTGAGCAGGTCAGGGTCAGTAAAGGCTGTGAGTGCACCCTGACACACAGGCACTTCCACTTAAATAAAATACACTTCTTTTGCTATGGAGATGGTCAAGCAGTGTAATAGCTTGCTTAGAGAGGTTGTGGGGTCTCTGTAATTGGCAATATTTAAAACCAGACTGGTTCTTGGAAACTGTCTGTTGGACTAGACAATCTTGAGATCCAACCTTCCAATGTTCAGGTTTTTTAATTTTCTGATAGCTACAAACAAGTGTTAAATTTAGGGTGAGCATATGCCTATATGTAACTGCTATGGAACAGCTGTTTTCTTTCAATTCACATTCTATCTTACTCATAGTAACTTTTCATTTTTCCAAGCCCTGAACCCTTAAATCTCCTTCTGTTCCATAAATGTACTATAGAGATTCATATTCAAACACATTTTTTAATTTAAGCTGTTACATAAAATTTATGATTCTTAAATGCATTAAAATGTGTAATTAATTAAAAGTCAGGCTATGTGTGCCTACATTCCGAAAGTTAGAAGTTTTTATTGCACAGATTTTTTCCCCAGATTCATACACATGTACAAATACCACACAGAGATACTCTTCTTTACATCTAATTTGCATAATATATTAATGCTGGAAAAACCTAAATTGGGTCACAAAATATCTTGACTCAGCTGTGGTGCTCTTGCTGGCTCCTGTTGATCTGTGTGAGTTCTGCATGCTGAGGGAGTGCAGCATGTCTGGACTAAGTTCAGTCATGTAGATCTAAGAGAATTTTCCCTCATGATGTAGTTTTGCATTTTGTGAGCTGCTTTGTTTATACATTATAGATTAGCTGTTGTCTGATAGCTAAGCTTTTATCCTGAAGTTAAAACTCAGTAATTTCCTAACTATATTTTTATGCAAAATATAAATTTCCATTTTCTATTCCCTCCGCAATATTTCAGCAAGACACACTTGTCTCCTTTTTGGAAGGGGAAAAAAAACTACCAAAAATTTGTATGAAAGCAGTTAGTTTCTTTGTATAGGATTCCCATTGTGCTGGTTTTATGCCTGTACGGTGATGCATGCCACCAATTTAGCAATCATTCAGTATACTAGATGAGTTACAGTCATAAAAAATTTACTTAATCTGAAAAACATACTTGCCACAATTTTAGTAGAACTCCAATCCAGTTTGATTTAGCAGAAGCTTTTAACTTTCCCCTTGTTCATAAGGACCTAATTTTAGCCCCCTTAAATACACATTTTATACTCTACCAAAGTTAATTAGTAGTGAAATATGCTTGAGAAATTTTGCCCAAAGCACAACCCTAATAAAACTAGTCTAGAGTATACCCAATGATACAGGAATGACTGGAATAACTAAGATTTTCCTACAATTTTTTATATCTGCTCATCTTCCTAGTTATCATTTGTTTGAATATACAGGTAAAATTGGGATGAGAGACTGAGTTACAGTCAGCACCATTGAATAGAAAAATGCAGTTTTTGCCTAGATGGAAGGTGGTGTGAAGACAAGACTGGAAGGATTACCTTTGTGAGTGCCATTGTTTGTGTGTGTTTATTGAGTAATCTATTTTTGCATTCAGTAAACTTAGTTTAGCTCCTTTGCTGTAATCTTTAGATCTTAGAACCCTCAGTCAAAAAGATGCTGCTGTTACAATTTCCTTGATTCTGCTGTCTTCGTATTGCTAATTTCTCTACATTGTTCATCTATTTTTGTTTTGACTCATTTACAGAATTAGAGAAAACATTGATTTTTTTTTTAGTCTGTATTTTAAAATGGAAAGAAAAAAGCATTTGTTATAGATAAAAAAGCTGACATATGATCAATAGAAAATACACTAATGGGCTGTTTTCTTGTCATTTTACTTTTGATGTAATTCTAGTGTCAGCACTTAGTGTAGTGTTGTGCGTCAAGAAAGCCACAAGGAGCAGAGAAACCCTCACCAGTTCACCCAGAACCACAGATCCTGATAAAAGGACCTGTTTCCTGTGCACCACCATGTACTTTTATCTTTTGCTTAGGAACATATTAGTGTGAACTGTAGCCATTTGAAGAAAAAAAAAGGCAGAAATAGGTAAGCCAGGAAAAATAGCCTTATGCTTTTCGGATTAATTTTCCTAATCAAACAATTCAAATCTTTTCTAAACCATTTTTTTTCTTGAATGAGGGACAAAATTTTATGTGTGACAGACTAGCAGATGCCATCCTGACTTCTTTCCAGATACTCTGCAATTTCATCTTTCTGCACAGAGCTCTGCCTGTAATTATCTTGAATTTTCCTATGCAAAAAAAATGCACCCTTCCTCACATAGTAAATTATTTGGACTCTCTTCTAGTCGATCACAGATTAGAATTATTTAGGTTGGAAAATACCTGTAAGACCTTCAAGTCCTACCATTAACCCAGCACTGCCAAGTCTAGCACTAAGCCATGTCCCTAAATGCCACATCTACATGGGGACTCAGCCACTTCTGTCAGCAGCCTGTTCAGTGGTTGGCAATCCTTTCTATGAAGAAACACCTAATTTCCAAACTCGCCCTGACACAAATTGAGGCTATTTCCTATTGTTCAGTTATGTGTTACCTTGGAGAAGACACTAACCCCCACCTTGCCACAGCCTCCTTTCAGGTAGAGCAATAAAGTCCCTGCTGAGCCTCCTCTTTTCTAGACTAAACACCTCCAGCTCCTGCACCAGCTTCATTGCTGTTCTCTGACATGCTCCAGCGCCTCCAGGTATTTCTTGAACTGAGGGCCCAGGAACTGAACACAGGATTCAAGGTGCAGACACACCCAGTTTGAAAGTTTTTATGGTTAGAACCTTTCTGCTAGATTAATCTTTTTCATCTTGTCTATCATCTGTTAGCAGTGGCAATCACTTCTGGGTCTTGATAGACAAGGAAGCAATACTGAAATGGAATGAGGCTATATTATGCACACAGAAATATTCCCATATTTGCATTTTATATTAGAGAATATGTTTCTCACTCCTGACAGAAGTTTATTTATACGTTTTTTTCACTTACTATCTTTACAAACTGCAGTATCTGTGTGTTTCATGAATTATGATCATAAGTTATATTTGCACATTTAAATTCAATCTGTTTTTCACTCCTGTCTGAAGCTGAAGTTTGTGGGGTGTAGCTTGGAGAGAGAAATACTGTGAAGCAGCAAGCACAGTCAAATGACTTGAGGCAATGCTACTGTTTTCTGTGCTGCAGTTTTCCTTGGCTGAGAATGTCAGCTGTCTCACTTTCATTGAGCCAGCTCTAGGGGAAAATGCAGAACTGGAACTGAATCAGTAACCAGCCTGCTTCCTTCCATGCCAGGGTAATGAGCATGCCTGTCAGGAGGAGATAGCGAGGCTACTGTCCCCCAGGAATAAGTTTTGCTGTTGCATCTGAGTTTTTTACAACTGCTTCACAGGTAATTTCCTCAACCCCTGCACATAGGTTAGGCACAAATATACTGTCAGTACAAGTAAGGAACTAATCAAGCTAACCTGGATAGAGAAAAAAATTTTGTGGTTAGCAATTTCTTGCAGCTCACAGAAGCAGCATTTTAGAACAGGGAAGAAACATACACTGAAGCCTAATATAAAATGATCTCATTTTGTTATGCAAGATGATTTGACTTAATTAGATCTCAGACTTCCTAATCCATGAAAACAAGAGGACATCAGATCTGCATAAAATGTATAATGTATAAAATGTGCAGTTAAAGAAAGAAGATAAGCATGGTTTTAAGGCACTACAGAAACATCTCACAATTGGATGTCTGTGATAATTCAAACATACACATTGATGGATACTTTTCTTGTGCTTTAAGACACATAAACGGATATAAGTCAGTGCAGCTAGTAAATTAATTTTATAAATAAAGAAATTTCTTTGAATCTTTGTCTAACTTTTATGCATACCTGTCTCATAGCAGCTCTTCAGACAGACCAGCTTTCAATCATATACCTTCACAGAAGGATCTCAATTTCAAGGGAAAGGTTTCACCTTTTTGAAAGAAAAATTTGAAAGGAAAATTGAACAGAAAAACTTTTTTTTTTTTTTTAATTGTGAAATGTATTGTGATTAAATCAAAATAAAAGTATCAGTTTATTTCATCTTTTGGTAAATTTTGAAAAAATTCTCCTTTTTCATCATATGCTCCCTCTATTTTCTTTCCATTGTTTGTTTGCTTTTATGCCAGCATCCACCAGGAATGGTTGGATAGACATTCTAAGGCCTACAGACTCTCTTGATAGTGTTTTATAGGTAGAAAAACATAGGAGTACACAAAATGTTAGTCTAATACGTTCACACAGAAAAATGTAAAGAATGAAACAAGATCTGAAAAATAAATAATATTTTAATAAAATTAAAACAAAATATTAGGAAATAATTTTGACTCTAAAAGTACTAATCTAAAACAAGTGTTAGCGTTATAACAAGCTGAATGTTCTACACAGGCTGTATCTGAGGAGGGGATGTTTGAATTTCCTGATAAAATCTAATTACTTCCCTCTGAAATGTAGTGTTTAGGTGTCTGTATACATAAATATTTAGGGCAAGCAATTTTCAGATGTCATTACATCAGTGCTCCTCTCTCAACCTGATTGGAGACAACCTGTAATGGAAGAAAATTAATATGATATGATGAGAGATTAATATAAAAGATAAAATACACATAAAGAGTGAAAATAATCACAGTATTGATAGAGATTTCTTCACTATCGTTACCCTTGGATGAAGCAATTTTAAAAAACAAAAGATAAAAATTAAAAAAGACACCTATTCTTAAATACCAGACTTACTTACTTCAACCATTGTTTTCTCACAAACAGAGAAGGTAAACTTTTCCTTCAAATAATTACTGTGAGATGGTCTGTCAGATCTCAGACACACTGATGGGCATCACTAAGTATACAAACTTTTTTGGTCATCTTGCAATCATTAATTTTTTGTTGTGCCATTATCACAAATAAGTGAACAGTGAAATGATTAGCAGACCATGCCTTTCATGTGTTAGTGAAATCACAGAAGGAAATGTTTTGATAAAGCAGAAGAATACTATTCAGTCAGATTAGCTTAAAACCCTTCAAAACTTAAAGAATAAGTCTGAACTTTCAAGTGTTATGAGATAATGAGAAAGTTGTACAAGGGTAGGCTGTAGTGAACAAAAGCCTTAAGCTCACCAACATAGAGATGTATTTCAGTGCAATTTTAACACATCTTTTTGCAACAATAAGTTGCATGTTCCAAGGTGACATAAACATCTTATTTTTGGCTGTGGACTTCTAATCATGGATCTTAAAGTGTTTGAGTTGGGGAAGCTGTTTGATAAGATATCCGTAAACGTTTTATAAAACAGCCTTTCCCATAGCATCAATATCTAGTCTGCTTTTAAAGCTGATATGAGTAGGGAATGACTCATACCACTTAGTCAGGTGGTGATGTGATCCAAATAGCTCTTTCTTTCATTGCTCTGACACAGATTTTCACTTTGATTTTGAGCATATCAATTACATTAAGACTTCTAAATTCAGTTTTCTGCATCTGCATAACAGGGATAGTGATAATTTGTTACATCATAGGTTTGCTTGAAAGTTGAATTCTTTAATACAGTAAACAGAATTAGTATAATTATTTACATTATTAATATGATAGTTTTTCCTATAAATAATGACTACGAGAGTATAACAGATTTTTACTTCCCATATTGATACCTACACTTACATTCTCAAAATGATCCAAAAGATCTAAAAATGAAAAAAAAATTCCAGATTTGTTCTTTTAATTTTGATGTCACTGAAGTCCATGAAAGTTTTCCCACTGTTTCAAAGAGGAAGTGCTCTTAGCTCAGTGGATAGCTTGTTGTGCATATACTGTAACATCAGTGGTGATTTTGCCACAGGGATTGAACAATCCGGAAGACAGATTAGTCAATGCAGAAAAATATTTTTCTCTCCTACTTGTCATTTCTGTGATCAAGGCTAGCTTCTATGAAAAGCAGGGAATGATTTGTGAAACAGAAATATACAGTGGTTTTTGCATTTGCTTTCTCATTGAAAGTTAAAGCAGAAGCAAAATATGAAATACATTGCAATAGAGAATTAGAAGATGATCTATAAAAACTTTACAGAGATATTATGTACTTAAATACCAAGATTTGTGTCTCAGATATAAAGATACTTCGAGAACGGAAATCAAGAACCTTAAAAGATGATTTCCGATTTTTTCCATGTTACAATACTTTGTTTAACATCCCAGTTTCAGTGTTATGGAAACTCCATATAACATGCTTGAATTTTGCTCAGTTTTGAGGAAATAGATATGAGTATCTATTTATGAAGCCCATTTGGGATAATTATGATTTACAGCCCTGAATCTACTGCAGTTAGAAAACTGAGGAATAAGGAGGAGCTCTAGCTTTCCTATTGAATGCCAATGGAAGAGACCAGATAGTTTAGGTACTCCATGCAAGTATTGTGGTATTGTGGTCTATTAGAAAGAAACAAGGGGTATCAGTTGTGTTTTTGGGCACACTCATGGATGTGTGTATTACGTATTCTTGGGGCATGCCAACTAGCTCAAAACTTTCCTGCATGATAAGTGGAAAACTGAGTGGACAGTGAATAGATGATAGTGGTGTGTAGTTCTTGAGCCATTCAGTTCTGCCAAGGTTGAAGCTACAAGCCTGCTCAGAAGACAAGTTTTAGAAATATCTATCTCAAAGTCTTAGGCTTCAAGATTTCAGACATATTGGTTGTTAGGCTCAGTTTTGTAGAATCAGTGCTTAAGGCAGCTCCCAGCTCAAAGCACTAATCAGCTATACCCTTCATCTCCAAGCAAGTCTCTCAATTCAGGTTCAGTTGGGCTGCCTGGACACAGCTTCTAATGTCATTTGAAGACACCGTAGGGGTCTTGATGCCTTCAGAACACCCATAGAGAATCCTTAATGTCATATAAGACACAGGAGAAACCTCTGCTTTGCTGGACTAGGAGGCAAAAGCTGGGATGTGTTCACGTGCCTAAAATGACAGGAGATAACTGTGTAGCTGCTGAACTGAGCTCTTAATGTCTGCCCTATGGTCAGATGTGAGGTGAGGTACCAAGCTTTAACACTGACACCCAAGTCAGTTAGTCTTAAACTAGAAAAGTCCACTGAACTGTGCTTTTGACCTCCAGCAGGGACTGATGAGAAAGGCCTCTTTCAAAGAAGAAAATTGTGTTGCTTAGGCAAATGGACTTAAATTTAAATTAAAATTTCATTTCATTTTACTTTAATTCTTTTCATTCAGCTTCTCCAAGCTTCTCCATTCTTGAAATATGGAAAGCATGTTGATCCTTAGACACTATAGATGATAAAACCAACAGGAAGAATGTTGCTTTTAATTTCAACAAGGGATGTTTCAGGTTTTATAGCTGATCTGATTTTTACTCCTGTGCAAATATATCCATCAGTCTGCCTCAAGGTCAAAATTTAGATACAGCCTTCTTCAGTTGGCAAAATGACTACAATTTAAAAGCTGAAAGCTGGCTTTTAGTTACCAGTGATGCAACACTTAATGCTTATTTGCATACTAATAATTTGGTATTTTTTCAGTGACGCTTGTAATTAAGTGCTCTGTGTGTCCTTCCTCCATTTTATCAATCTGAGCTCAGGTTCTGGGCTTCTCAGATGCTCAAGGTCATGCTCAGGAGTTCACCAGTCACTTTACTGACACACCTCCAAACATTTTACCAAGGGAATAAATACTGCTAGCCCAAATTACTTAGTTCCTTTTTAATATTAACGCTAAATAGGCAAGCGAGTATTCAGCAGACCTCACTGAGGTCTGTGTTCTTGACTGGCTACTGGTATGTAAAGAAATATTGAAATCAGGAGGAGTTTCATTTATTTTATATTTCTAGAGAGATACATTTGAGAAATCAACATCATAGATAAGTCAGCATCTTTTGCATTTTAGATACATTAAGAGACAGAATCTGGTAGAGATTTTAAGTCAATGAACTTTCAGCTGTGATTTTGCTAATCTACTTCAGCCTCTAAGAGTTCTTTGGATTCACAGTGATGGGGCTCAGAGGTGTCAAATATTTTCATAAGCCTGATTTGGATGTTCCTTATGATAATATTTGAGTGGAGAAAATCACCAGGGACAAAAATAGTCAGTTTCCTTTCAAACCATATTCTCTTCAGTGTGCAATTTGCTACAGTCAGGAAGTATATTTTTGTGTATTTATTTCCTTTTATGTTTTATTATCTTTAGCTTTTAGAATTGAGTTTTATGAACTTACACAAGAGACATCTTATTAAACAGAAAAAATGGAAATACTTAATTAAAGAAAATAAATCTTGAAATTTTAAATAATGTTTAGATTTTTTTTGTAATCATGTATACATTTTAACACTGGACTAGACCATAGTCTTGGCTAGGGGGAAAAGCCAATGCAACCCTCTGCCCCATGGGTTTTCTGTTTCAAAACCCACCTAAATATTGTTATGAAGCACTGTATAAAGCACTGACACTGCATCTGTGTATCATGAAGATTTTCTTTTAGTGTGGATTCCTGTGTAATTCACTATTGCAATCACAGCTAAATCAATGTCTTTATTTTCTCCAGTGCATGAACAGAACAAGGACAGTGCCAATGAGGAGATCTTACTGACATTGTGCAATAGTGGTCCTACTCTCCAGTGACAACAACCCTGTTCAGAGCTACAGGCTGGGGAGCAGAGTGACTGGAAAGGGGCCTAGTGGGAAAGAACCTGGGAGTGCTGGTCAACAGCAGCTGGACATGAGCCAGCAGACAGCCTGTGGCCAGGAAGGCCAGTGGCATGCTGGTTTGTATCAGGAACAGTGTGGCTAGTAGGATCAAGGAAATGATTGTCCCTCTGTACGCAGCACTGCTGAGGCCACACCTCGAGTGCTGTGTCCAGTTCTGGGCCCCTCACTAAAAGAAAGGGCTGGAGTGAGTCCAGGGAGGGCAGTGGGGCTGGTGAAGTGTAATAGGAGCACAAGTCCTGTGAGGAGCAGCTGAGGGAGTGGGGGGGTGAAAAGGAAGCTCAAGAGACACATTACTGTTCTGTACAGCTGCCTGAAAGGAGGCTGGAGCCTGGTGCGTGCTGGTTTCTCCTCCCAGACAACCAGTGACAGGACAAGAGGAAATGGCCTCAAGCTGTGCCAGGGGAGATTCAGGTTGGACATTAGGAAGAAATTCACAGAAGGGGTTGTCAGGC
>VXBB01021704.1:750704-816461 GCA_013399915.1 Illadopsis cleaveri | reverse complement strand
GTGGGTTATGTTTTGGAAAGTTGTTTTATCAAGAAATACCTAAGATAAAGGTAGCCTGGCATAAAAACCTAGCCTAGAAATGTCCATCAGTTTGACTTTGAATATTTCTAATAGTTCCCCATTGCATATTCCTCACTTCATTGTAGTAGGCTTTTTCTTCTGAATGGTAGTGGCAGTTACTATGGGACAAAAAGACTTCTACATAGAAAATGGTTGGTTGGTTGTTTTTTATAGAAGTACTAATAGACATAGAAAGTGCATGAAGTGCTGACTCTAGTGCTGAGCAAAAAATTGTACTGCATTTGGGGAGGGCATCTTGGGTTCTGCTCTCTGGATTTATACAGAACTGCTTTTGGAGCACCATCCTCATCACACACAGAGCAGAATATGTGAATTTGGACATCCTCAGACTCACAACTTCTGATCTCAACAGGGTCTAGATGGGAGCTGGGTTCTTCATCTCTCAAAGTGCCTGTCCAAGAAATATTTTCAAACATTAAAATTGTAGGTTCTGAGGATATGATGGTTAAAGAGGAGAAAACTGCTCAGTGAGTTTAAGACATTTCAAGGATGTGAAAGGAGCTATTTTGGGTCTCAGTTCTAGATACCTAAGGGTGTGCTGTGTGTCTGGGTACAGTACATGGTATTAAACTTTCAATAAATGCTGGTATGTTGCTTACACAAAGACTTCGCCTGTAGGATTAGAAGATAATTTTCATACAGATTGCCACAAATAAAAACATTATCCAGAAAATATTTTTTGCTTATTAAAGGTACGCTGTGCTTTTGTAGGTTGTTTTCCAACCATTGCACTTGAACCATTTGCACTGTATTGACCTGCTCTGAGCCTTGAGGGAGGCTGTTAAAGTCTGTAACGTGAACCCACAGAGGTGTCAAATATTAACAAGTGTTCTCTGCCCTGCTGATGCTGAATGTTGGTCCTCCTCAGGCATCAAGAAACGGAGAGAGCTAATTTGTAATTGTTGCCTTTCCTGGTCTCTCAGATGGTTGGGTAAGCAGGCTGAAATGTCTGTCCTCTAGCTATTTGACTTTATATAGGAACTCCCATCACCCTCATCTTCACAGTAGCGGGATCCCACCCAGTAGCATACTAATCAATATGACTAACATCTGTCTCCTGGGGTGCATTGTTTCTCTTATCCTGTCCCCAGAAGCAGGATTGTGTGTTTAGCTATATAATGTTGAATATATCACTGTCATCTGCAGGGATATGTTTTTAGCTGTATTTCTTGCTGTGAGTTCTTACTAATGCAGACAAGTCAAAACACAGTGCACTACCACCTAAAATGGAAGATGATGGGGTTTGTATGGACTTCAGATTCTGGGACAGGCCCTTCCCAGTTTGAAAATGGACACTGCCTTCTTCCCAGAAAGGCTTTATCTTATTACAGATGACACATGACATTCATGCAGAGTCCTGTCCTTCCTTCAGGACTTAGAGCACCACAGGGATGAAACCTCCCACCTGGAATCCACACTTACCCTCACTGCTGGGTAGCCCAGAGGAACAGGCAAATTTCATATACTTGACCTAAGGAAACATAACTGAATGCTTCTTCCATAGAGTGTTTTCTTGAATTTAGGAATGCCAGTGAATGCTTGTTCAATACTGCTGAGAAGTTTAATTAGCAGAAATAATGAAATACCAAACTAACTTTACTTTGGGTGGTTATGATAATATACTAGAGTGATTGTTATTGGACTGCTGTTATTTTGGAGCTGCCTCATGCTGTCCCTTCTCCCCCAACCTGACTAAATTTTGCACAGCTTGGGGGAGGGGGGGGTGGGCAGGAATTGCCTTTTGCTGTAATTAATATTGAGTCAAAATTTTTTAAGTCCACTATTTCCTTTAGCATCTCCCTCAACAGCAAGGTTTTCTTTTGACAACAAAATATTTCATTGCAATTTAACTACAAATAGTGGCTTTCCAAAAATCATAGAGAAATAAAAAAAAGTTTTCATACAGCATTTCTTACCTACTCTGTTGTCCTGTCATATGGAAAGAGCATATCAAAAGTCATCCCTTGGATTATATCTTTATTTATATATTTATTGTGTAGTTCCTGAGCATTTTTTGGTTCAGAGACAGCTACAATGGATCACAGTTGCCTATGACTCCCTCAGTGGAAAATTCAGGCATTAGATGAGCTGAACCTCCTGCTGATGTCACTTGTGTCTCTCTATCTTAGCCAAACTGAGCATCTGTCTGAGCTCTTCAGTGAGAACCTTAAGTTAGGTGGGAGGAACCTGTACTGAAGTGTTGGGTAATTTGCCACAGAAAAGCATGCCTTTAAAAAGAGTAGGATACTCAGTGAAAGTAAAGGAGCTTACTCTGCATTATTTATAAAAGTCATATGCCATTACTTGCTTGACAAATACTGTTTCTCGTAGGTTGCTATGTTTTGGGGTTTTGTTTTGCTTTTTTTAATAGACTGAATATTAAAGATTTTATCACAACACCATTCTTAATAGTGTAGAACAGTCAAAATCTTTGACCTGCCATTTGTTCATTTCACCTGTAGGTGTTTATGGAACTATTTATGTAACAAACTGCAAATTGTTTGGTTTATTATCATTCATCAGTATTCTGCACATATCCCACTGAAGCACTGTGGTTTGGACAATGCACCACAGTTTATCAGTGAATAAGCTGAGTTCTTAAATGAGTGACTGATTTCTTTACTCTTGCAATGTACAGGTTATTCTTCATGATTCACAGTTCTCTTCAGTCAGCTGCATGTTTCACATTATCATGGGCAAACATGACATGCACGTGTCGATGCAATTTATTTTTACAGCTTGGTAATATGCTTTGATTTATCACTCTTGTAAGCTATGGTGTTCTGTTTTCCCCTTAGGGATATGATGATGGATATGGGGGTGAATATGATGATCCAAGCTATGAGGCATATGATAACAGTTATGCCACCCAAACACAAAGGTAAGCATTTGTGCTTTTACATTACTTCTCCAAAGTACACTTTTTTTCCTTAGTTTTTCATGTAAATTTCCTGGTTTAATTTACACATTAAATTTTACAGTCTTGGAGTACTTTAGAATGCTTTCAAAAAGTAATGACAGTCAGAGTTTGTATACAGAGATTCAGATGGAACAAAAATGGAAGCAGCTATGCTTTTAAACTTTGTGAAAATTAAGTGTATTTTTTTTAACAAGCAATTGCATAATTTTCTTTTTTGATGTTATTCGGAACTTGTTTGTGCCCTTTTTTTATCCTTTACTGGTGATAAATTGTGAGGAGCATCTCATACTTAGGGCTTTTACAATGTTTTGGGAAAAAACAGAAAGAAATTTAAAAAATATTTGTGATGGTAACCTGTTTCTTGTTGGCATCCACCATCAGGGTAAACTATAGAAGGGAGTTACATGCTAAAAGTAAGGCTGAAACTATCTGTTTTCAAGCAGTTATTTTCTAAGCAACTCTCAGAATTGATAAGTTTGGAAATTTATTTTTGTCCTTGTGATGTGGAGTAGTAGGAAAAGGCTGCATTCACATCTTATATTGATTTGTGTCAATAAGATAAGGCAACAAAAATTATCCGTTTTTTATATACATACACCTCACACACTCATCCATTAATTTGACAGCAGCTGCATGTTTATTAAATATGGAATGGCATCTTTTTCACATTTAAGCTAAAGGATAAAAGGGTTCTTCAGCCAGTTATTTAAAAAGTGCTCTTATGCATTGTGAAAAGTACTTGTAAGGTTGTGGAAGGGCAAATGAAATTTTAACAAGAAAAGACACAGATTTTAAGTGAGTTAGTATGGTTCTCACTGAGCAAGAAAGTGATGTATATGTAGACTTCTACACTCTCAAGGCCAAAGGAGCCTAAATTTGCTTTTTTTGTTTAGCCACCCTTTTCACTGAATGCTTTGCTGATGTAAATGCCTGTCGGAATTACGTTCAGCTCCAGAACTGCTCTAGTGAGTGGTACTTCAGTGGATAAAAACCACTTTAGAAGTATTTTTATATTTAGTGAAGTATATTTAAAAAGATTTGTCACACCTAAATGTGAACCCCATCAAGTATACTTTAACAGTTTCAAGTAATTATACATTACTGGCTGCACCCATCATGTCATTGTGTAGGTAGGTATTCTTGTTGTCAAATGTACATCAATGTTTTTTAAAAAAATTCAGCTCATCTTTTGCTACAAGAGTGAATTTTCACAGGAGATACTGTTTCTGATGTAAAAACAATAATTAGTTGGAAATCTCTTGCTATGACATTGCTTTCTTTATATCATCTGAATTAACCTGTAATTTCTTTGCATGTCCTAGGCAACTAAATGACAAATATATCAACTTTATGAGGAATGTATTATAATGCAGCTAGAACTAGTCGTGATAATTTGATACAAGGAAGACAATTTATAGTCACATAATTTAGTCAATTAAACAGCTATTAAGTTTAGTCATCAGATATGTTTTCTAATAATTTGAGCTATCTCCAGGATACCTAATCTGTTTAAAATCTGCAGCTAAAACATTTCCTTTTGAAATATATGACGAGACATGTGGTCATACTTACCCATATTGAGTGGCACTTAATACCTTAAGTAGCCTATTGATTTCAAAGAGAGCACTTCCAGAGCTACATGCTTCTCATTTCAAAGATTTAAAGAACAAATGGACCATTAAATACGCAATTTTTATTTCTGCACCTTATTGGCCATTTAACTTCATAGAAATGCCTGCTTACTGAGCAAAAAATAAAAATAATAATGCAATACAATGAAAAATATGCCCAAAATATTTGGTTAGGTGCATATTTCAAAATGCTTTCTCCAAGTCTCAGATCTTGCTGATCGGTATACTCCAGTCATATGAGACATACCTTGTGCACACCTAACAAAGAAGTTAAGTAGTACTGCTCCAAAGTACTTACTCATCTCAGCCAGTGTGTTATTTAAAGGAAAAAAATTAACAAAAACTTGCCAACAATTGTTGGCAACAACAACTTTCTGTGCTCAGCCAGAAAATTATCATTGCTTCCCTTTACTGGGATTGACTGAAAGCATGAGATGAGAAGAAATTGTAGTTAATGTCTTAACGCAGAGTACCAAGATTTCTGTTCATTTTAAGGGCAGAGTTTCGCATTGCTTTTTATGGCTTCTTAGGGAATGAATGTGGAAATTCTTAGAGATGGTACATACTTTTGTCTGACTGTCTGTCTTGCTATGCATGTTGACCAAGCCTTATTCTCTCCATTGCTTCAAAAAGAAGAACATATTGGTGTGGAGGGTCATGAACAGACAGGGTGGATGGTCTGAGCTCAGGCTGACTTCAGTGTGCTTTAGAGCAGAGCTCATAGTAAGTCATGCCTTGTTCTCCTGCTCACCCCATGCACGTAATGAGAGTTTGGGCAGTCTGCCATCACCACCCCTGTTACCCCTGCCTTTGTCTTCCATACTTAGTATCTGCTTCCCATTTGCCAGTCTTTCTGCCCATGTGTACTTCATTTAGGGGGGCTTAGTCCTTTGTTGTCCAAGAGGTCTGATTTAGAATTTTGCAAACTAAGCTCTGCCAACAGCAGAGAAAATGAGCACAGTATCAACATGCACGGTGCTACAACATAGGATTATGGTTTAGTAGAAGGAGCACCACAAATACCAATCCCCAAGACCATTCAGATTCAGCTGTACTTTAGTGCACGATTATCTAAAAAACTGTACTAAAAGTGAGGGATGGTGTTACAGGTCCAACAATACACTTAGTATCAGTCCTTCTCTAATGGACTTTAATGAACTTCTCCAGACAGAAGGCTCTGGCCTTCATGACCACAGTTTGATTTTTAGGCTGAAACTAGGGGTGTGGGGTCACCTGTGGAAGAGGTCATGACAGAGTCTCAGAATCAGGCTGGAATGAAACCCGCAGTAAGTCTGTGTGTCTGACCAAGCTAACAGATGTCTCAAGCACACTTCAAAATGGCACGAAGAAGAAACTTGAAGAAAGAGAAAAGCAGGACTCTCGCTGTGGTAAGTGCCACCTGTACCTTATTAAGTTGGGAGGGCTTATTTTAGAAACAAGACAATTATGGGTTATGACAGTCTATAATGCATGGAGGTATGTCTTGCTTTAAATAGCAGAAGATATATTTGTAAAGCCACGTTTTCCCTCCTTCTATTCCTGTCCCATAATGACAACCGAGAACACAAGGCAGAACTTCAGGACAGATTTAAATTAACTGTCTGTCCTTCCAAACTGTCCTGAGGTCACTTTATGATGCATGTTATTCCCAACTGTCTGTTCTGTTAATGCTGGATATTAAGTTCTACACCTTTAAGACTGGTTCTGAGAGCGAAGGGGGAAAAGAAGAAGCATGCAGTTTGTTTGAGAAACTGCTCTCACACCCCAGGATTCTGCTCCTGGACTGTGTTGTCTATGGACAGACAGTGGGAGAGAGATCTCCTTTGCTTTTTGGTTAGTTTGTAGCTAGCTGAGGCAGAGAAGTTCCCAGGACTGTTTTCTTTTTCTTGGAACTGTTTAAACCTGTTCTGGACTGAAAACACTCAGAGCTCAAACCTGTGGCCCACTGGGGCCCAGGATGGCATTTTTCAGTGCCAGAGGGACTGATGAGAGACTGGGAGAGCTGAGCTAACTCACAGCAAGGAATTCCTCAATTTTGCCATCTCTCTTCAGAGCGTCAAGAGGTTTTGTTATTTCATATTGTTCATTCTTTTTGTGCTTGTGGGCACTTTGCTGGTTGAATAAACAGGTTTTTCCACTTTTCTCTAAGGAAATTTTTTCCTGGACCTTTTGGGGGAGGGGCCACTTGAATTTGCTTTCTAGAAGGACTGCATTCAGAGGTTTCCTACCAAATTTGCCCTAAACCAGGACACCAACTGAGCCTGTAAGCATCATTTGCAGGATTCTGTGAGAGACTACATGTTTTCTGAGGACATTTAGAAATCCTACTCATTTTAGAAATTTTTTCATACAGATGTCAAAATACAGTTTTTAAGGTAATTACAATGAATGCTTTGTTCAGTAGCAAAAAGAACAAGGAAACAACCATATCAGTGGGCAGGAGAAGACACCCGAACTGACATACTTCCCATGGGCAGTATTGCACTGTAATTTAAATTTCTCAATGAAACCTTGTTTTCCTCTCTTCCCCTCCCTTCCATATAATGTGAAGATAGATTTCATTGATAGGAATATCTGCCTGCCCAGACACACCAACAGATATTCAGTAGTTGTTAAGTTCATACACTACTCTCTATGTACTTGAAAGTAAAGCAGAGGACGCTCAAAACCTCTCTAGGCCAGCTAGATTTACCTCCCAAACCTCTAGTCTGACAACTTTATTTAAAAATATAGACATATTATACAAAATGGTAGAAGTGTTAATTTCCAACTCAGCTGTAACACAGAAAATGTAGGAGAATCCTATTAGCTTTCAAAACGTAATATAATTTCTGATTTTCTTACCAGGAACTTCTAAGTCTGTTGAACTATCACCACTGTCCAGGATTCATGGACTGAGGTCACTAGATCACCAGAAGAAAAGGATGCAAAGTTTTCTGAGGAGGTGTAGAAGATCAGTCTCTGGTTACTCAGAGGTTGTTGGGCATCAGACCACATGCAAGGTGTGGCCAGACTCCTCAGCCAAGACCAAAGAATAATTTGGTGGAAATGGATCATTTGCTGATGGATCATGATGACCAACAGAGCCATCCTCAGCTCAGCAACCACATCTGCAGTCATCTCCACTGGTCTTTGTGTCTCTGCCAGCACCAACAGTTTCAATTCAAAGATACCATGTCTCAGCCAAAAGAGATACCAAGGAAACCTGGGACTGACTGGCCCATCATGGGATGAACCAGGAAGGTTATAGTCTCTTTAATCCATTGTGCCCAACTTATCCAGCCATGTATAGTGTAAACAGTGGTGCCCAACAAGGAAGAACAAAGGAAGCCAATGATTTTCTGATGAAGCTTAAATTTTGAGTTTGATATTATTTCCCTGTTCCACAATGCCTGGCATGAACACTTATCTATTGATCCATTCTGGTTTTTGTGGCCAGGTAGATGGTACATTGTCAATGGCTTTCAGGTCTGGTTGCCTGGCTTTTTATTCTGCCTTTTTTCTGTGGGGTTTTTGTTAAAAACATAGGTCAGCGGAAAAATGAGTTGCCGAGTGTGTGCTGTCTGAAGAAAGAAGAGCTTATGACTCCCACCTTAGACTGTAAATAGACTTGTAAATATCAGGAAACTCATAACTTACTGACAAGAAGAATAAATAATTCAGTGATAAAAGACAGATGAAAATAGTGCACAATGTTGCTGTTACAGATTCCATCCCACAGCAGTACAGGCTTTGTGATGGCATGTTGTCATCCTTGCTGAGACTGCAAGATGACATAGGTAAAAAGCATTTCTTATGCCTGCCTGCACCCAGCCTCACTAATAATAATAAAAGTAACTAAATTTTAGGACTTTGAAGCAATTCTTGGCAAAATATTTACTGTTAATCTTGCAAACAATCTTGCAAACTGCTTTAGGCAGTAGTCCTCTGGACAGACATTTCATGCCGGTATGCCAATCATTTTGGCCTAGGAACTTCTTTTTGGTCTGTCAAACTCACACTTCAAACCCATCCTGCATCTGCTGAGCAAATAATCAAACTTCGGTTTCTGATGCATAATTGCATATTATGGGCCATGTCATCTCTGAATTTCCCCTCTAAGATGTTAATGATAGTACAGAATCTAAGCTTTAACATAAAGAAAGATGACATTAATATATCTGGAATAAATTCTAAGTTCTTGCAAGATTTGAGGACTGACAAACATTGTATTAGATAATTGCTAAAATGGAATTATCTCAGGGGACTGAAGAAGAAAAAAAGGTGCAGTAACAGAGAAATTCAAGTTGACTGATCTTTCACCTCACTGAGTTGTGTTTAATTCAAAAGGTACAATAAGGTACCTAAAGCTGCACTGTTATGTGAAAAGTCCAATACTAGTAACAGAAGTAAAAGGACAAAAATGCTGCCTGTATCCACTATGCTGCTATAGAAAATGGACACTATGACCATATCAATGTAATTTTATCCCAATAGCTATCTGTTTGTAGCAATACCTATCCATTCAGCCTCTAATAGGTGTTACATTGTTCTAATTACTCATACCCACAGAAAATTTCAAGAGCATATTCAGCCACTGAAGTTGAATATATGACAAATTATTGACTTGGAAAAGAAACTGTTTTCCCTGGTTATTGTTTGTGTTCCAAAGTACATGTTGTCTACTCCAAGACTTGTGTTCATAGCTTCTTTTTTTCTGCAGTGTGGGCTGCTAGTACAGGAGCTTTAGGGATCACTTACTTATTTCTGATCAGATATGCCTCAGTACAACATGGAGCACAGTTCATTCCATGTCACTTATGTGGCTTACAGCACAATCACATTGGTGCAAAGCCATGCTGCAAAATTATTTAGGAAGAGTATTTTATCCAGTTGTATCTACAAGAATTGTTTGCATCAGCAGGATATATTTGCCAGAGCTCCGGTTCGTCCTGCTTGACCTGCAGCTATCAAGGTACTATATGTACATCTGTTTCCAAAGGTGAGTTTCTCAAAGCAATGGTGCAAGTAAGATAACAGACTAGTACACTTGTAAAGACATCAGTATAAGGTTCAGCTGGGTGTACATGTTCCTTGGTGAACTCTATTCAGAAGCCCCACTGTTTTCAGCTACTTGCTTTGTGAAAAGTTCCAGCAGATTAGTTGTGAACTGTCCATAGTTAAATGAAAGAATTTTGTCTTTAGTGTAAAAACAATGGTTAGACAAGCCTGCAAATAATCATTAATTGAATTAGTAGATTATCACATAGTTAAATGCTTTGGTAATAAAATCAGGGGTTTTCACACTTCTGTCTCACTATCAAAATATTACTATGTAGTAAAATACATAAACATATAAATATAATCCAGGCTGCAAGAGCTAGAATAGTTACACTAATCCTTTGCAAACTTACATATTCATTATTATTTTCTTTACTACTCACTCTTTCACTTTTTAAGCACTGTGCATTGTATTTATATTTTGCTATATTTCATTTTGGCTATGTGCTTACATCCGCCTGTCCGTAAATAAAGATTTCCCTATATTTTATTTCCAATCTGTTGAAATCAATCAAGGCAGGAGGCCTAGAATATGACATTTTATGTATCTTCACAGCAATCTACTTATGGCATTCATCATCAGAAACTGTTTTCAAATGCCACTTCTCATTTATTTGATTTGATGAGCAAAGTGGAATCAAATTTCACTACTCTGAACTAGAGAAAAGTTTTTCCTCCAAAACTTTCAGATTCCTAAAATGCTGCATCATTCCCTTTGCAATTACTCTGTCTGCAGACATTTGGTATTATACTCTGAAATAGTTAGTCACAATTCTGTATCTATAAGAAAATGACAGTGGAATGTAGAATAGATAAATAGAAATTGCCATGTGAAATTAAATGGCAGATTGGTTTCTATTTCGTATTTTGCAAAACGTTCAGAACCCAAAGTCATCTTGCAGTTATGTTGGCTCTCCAATCCTATGCTTGTATGACTTTACTGCCTTCATTGTTTATAATAGTTTTAAATTCATATTTTCAGTAGCATAAAACTAAACCTACAAAAATGCTGGAGACAATTGAATCTAGTTTAACTTCAGGCATGTTGAAAGGTACTAAATGAATTCAGGAGTATGGTAATGGAGAGATTCTCTTCTGTTAAAAGTATTGGATACAATCAAAACTAAGCTTTCAGAAAAAGGGAGACTAGCCACTAAAATGTTGACCATATTATTCCATTAGTTCTAAAGAAGTATTGTGTAAAGGACTGCATTTGTGATTTAAGACTGAATCCTGTAAGTTCCTATATTCAAAAGATTTGTTATCTTCCCTATAGATGCAAAGCTCTATTAAGTAAAAATGTTCCAGTAAGTTTCAGATTTCTAGAAGGTTTGTTTCTTTACTCACACATTTCCACAATGAGATATTATTTTGTAAAAATTTCATATATTGTAATTCATGTGAATGCAGGTCTTGCTCACCTCTCTTCCAGCCAGAAGTATACTGCTTTGTGTAAACTGCTTTTCTTTCATGGCCAACTGTGTGTTAAATCCTGCTGGCTCCCTCCCTCATCTTGGAGGGAGAAGCTTTACAAACACAGTCTTACATAAAACAACTGCAGTAACATTAGACTGGATCCTATTAGCACAGGAACTGAATATTTGATTGTACCACTTATGGATGTTGCAATTTGGAAACGCCAAAGATTACTGAACAGAAATTATATAGGGAAAGAAGGAGATAATTTTATATAGACCAAGAGTTCAAAGGATCCATTTGAGGATGCGAAAAAGAGACTTGTCTAAAATATTGAATCCCACCTCTAAAATATTAAATCCCACTTCTAGGGATCCTTGTGAGCTATCCTGGGCATTAGCTTGACTCAAGAATTTTGTCTAAAGGTAACCCTGACTGGGATATATCTATAAAGAGTGATAAAGATTAATTTGTCTCTACCTGTGTATAGATAGATGCTGATTGCAAACTGTCAAAGCCTGGGAATCCCTCCTTACAAAGGTCCAATCCCAAACCACAATATTGGTTCACTCTCACTCATTGTTGAGTACTACAACACAAAGATGGAAGTATCTCAAATTATTTTTACTTCGAAGGCTAGTGTACCAGTTTTTAACCTATTTCATTATGAGTCTGAACTGTGGAACTTCACTGGCATCAGCTGAATCTCTAGTTTGAACCAATTCCTCTATTTCAGAAAAGAAGCCTAATTATTATCTAATGGCAGAGTGATTTATCAAAAGCCTCTCAATTGGTCAGCTCCTTCCCAAAAATTTCCTAGTAAAATATTCTTATATTATACTAACATATACTTTACCAGTTAAAAAGTACCATTAGAAGAGAAAAAAAATGTTTTAACAGGAAAATATGATCTGCTAAATTTAAATTAACAGATCTTGCTCAAAGACTTTCTGTGTCTTAGGATCTTTTAGGATAGACTGCAGAACACGGTTCTGTACAGATTCACTCGTTAGCAATGTTTAAAGAAGATGAATTCTTTTTTGCATCTTTCTGCTTTGGTGAGCCCACTGTGTGTCTGCAAGCACACTTGAGAATAAAGGCTTAGATGCATCCTTCACCAAAAAACAAAACCAAAAAACAAAAAGAGAGAAAGGAAGAACAAAACAAAAAGCCACACACAGCCAAAGAGCACAAGGGAACAAGAAGTACTTTTGTGCTTGAGTTCTTGCAATGTTCTGCTGCCTTGTATTACTGCAGCTGTAAGAGCAGCCAGGGAGCCAAATGGTGGTGTTGATAATCCGGGATCTCTTGCCAGCAGCTTCCTGCAGGTGCAGGAAGAGATTGCTCAATGGCTAATGTAGTCTATTAATTAATGTCATGTTTTCCTGTACCTAACCCCAGTGACCTCTGAGTGGTGAGCATCACGCTTCCCTTGGGTAGCTTGTTGACCCAAGAGTCAGGCTTTTGTGGCTTCAGTCTTAACACTTTTGTTTGTGGTTCTCAGCCTAAACCACTTAAAAGCACTATTCTGTACAGGCTTTTGAGCAAAAGGCTGTGTGGCTTCCCATGAGTGTTGACACAATCAAACTGGAATTCATTTTTTTGCACTAAAATCAATTTGAAAACATCCCAGTTAACAAGAGGTTAAAAGTCTTTGTTGGTTTTAAAGGTTGCCATTTAGATACAGTCACTGTACTTGAGCCTTCATCATATCATCTCAGGCGCCCTAGATAATACAGTTTGGAAGGCACTAAAGGACCCTTATCTCTCAAAAACAAGCATCTTGTGCTGGTTTGGGTTTTGGGGTTTCTTTGGAAACTGATCCAACTTTATCAGCATGAAGAAAACAGATCACACTTTATGTAAACTTTGATTTCAAATCTTTAAAATGAACATATTCAAAAATATTAACCAAAATGAAAAGTTAAAAAAATTAAGCATAAATAGATAAAGATTATGAACATTTCCAGTATATGTATTATTAATCTCCTTGACCACAGAATAGGAATTAGGACAGGGTCATGTATCTGTGTTGTAAATATTTCTTATAGAGAAAAATTATATCAGAATTTCTCATGTACAAACCCAATTAAACTGCTTGTAGGATACGTACCCCTGTGCATATCAATTTTTCCATGAGTGCCAGCTGTGGAAGGTTACTAAAGTGTAAATCATAGTACATCAAGACCTCTGTGTTTCAGAAATCTAGTGTTAAAGTATAGTGCAAGTAAAAGGTGAGCAGCTGGTAATGAGTTAATCCTGTCTGCTTTATAAAATGTGTTGCATCCTGCTTTCAGGTGGGTGCATGTACTTTAAGTAAATTACACTTCGTGTTGCTCGCAAGTAATGAATGCTAATGATAGATAATGATGTTTTGTTTCCAATTAGCACTGCCAAGAGAGTCAGTGGTTTCTAGAGCTCATGATCACTATATTTTCCAGGAACAGTCTGAGAACTATAAAATTATATAAACAAATATTATTTATGCTGAATGCATTTGCTGATTGCTTCCTTCTCAGTTGGCCATAATGCAAATGGAACTACATCTCTCTGTAGTTCAGTAATTTAAAAAAAAAAGAACCTCATGTTTGTAAAGCCATAATCTATCACACATTTTTTATAAACACCGCCCATTGTTTACTTTGCTATAAAATAGAGGAAAATGTCTACAACTAAATGCATATAATAGATTATAGTGAGTATTCAGAGAGGTTTAAAATAAAGCAGATTAATGGATAAGCAGTCTGGCCCACAAAATATGAGTTTAATTCTGGTATTTCATAGTAAGAAATAAGTTTTATTCAATTACGTATTCTTCAAAACACTTTTCAATATGAGTTGGCAAGGAATTTGAAATGCCATTTTGGCTCACCAATATGAAAAAGATGTTATAAAAAAAGATGTTATGGAAATAAAGTTGGAGGACTTAGATGACAATTGTGCTGTGAATTACATGTCTTCAGGAATCTGTTAAGTATTGTGCTCACAGACATCAAATATGCAGTATGTAACAAATTACTTCCTTTTTGTAGTTGTAACACAGTTTGTTTCTTATTTTATGATTGTTAGTGTATTAACTTCGTATTCTGTTGATAGTGTATTTCAGTTCAGAATGTTCACTGCAGGATTTCTATCTCACATCCTTATTATCTCTATGATTGTGTGTTTCTTTCTCAAATAAAAACGTACAACACCAATAATGTAGCAATGAATCTTTTACCTGCTCTTGCAAGTCTTGTCTCCTGGTGGATGTTGTGTTGATGGGTAATAGCTCAAGGCCCTCATCAGTGATCACTGAAACCAGGACTGCTGGTGATAAGTTACTGGACTTTGGATTGGCCTCCTTTTAAAGCTAACCTTTGGAGGCAGCTGCTTTGGTTTGCAAAAACATATCAGGAAGAAATATTAGGATCTTATCTGCTGGCAGAAGATAGGAGTTCTTGTTTCTTTTCTTTTAACACCACTCACTAGTCCAACACCCTCCTCCACCCAGGAAAGCGGGCAATATGCCAAAATGCAGGTTCTAAAATTAGTTTTTCACACGGCTGTCTGCCAGGGCTGGGTGGTATGTCATGTGTCTGTTCTGAACAGTGCAAGTCATTTCTTACATCTAAGCCATGAGCTTTGTAGCTATGATTAGGTAAATGATTTAACCCTGATGCTGCAGTGCTTTACTTCACCTTACATAATCCTGTAATTTTATTTTAATTGGCTACTAAAATAATTGCAAAATAGTACAGAATGAATATTGTGTTCTACAAATATAAGATGTATTCTTTCTGTTTGTTTGTTGCACCATTTCAGTAGGAGGCTTTGTGTATTTAGATAATTAATTTTCAATCAACTGGATGGTTTCCATTATCTGGGAAGTCTTGACAGTGATTGTATCCTATAGAGCTCAGTTGGCATTGGGAGAAGTCTTCATTGAAGTGTTAACTTAATTTCATTCCTATTATTCTTATGTCCATTTTCTGCAACTGCTTTAGCAAATGAATTTCATCCCTCTGAGATACTGGTGTCATTGTAATTCATTCACTCACATGAATGACTTCTGACTAAATTACTGAATTAGTACACAACAATTATAATTACATTTTCAGTTAAAAAAAAAAAAAAAGAAAATCCACAGATATTTGTAGCCAAAAACTATGAGAGCTATCCCTGGCCATTCAGGGGATGACATGACCCAAGTCAAAACAGCTTGACTGTCAGTTATCATATATGCAGTCAGTGTTCTCAAGTGAGATATAGAATATGAGTCATTCTCAGAAATTATTCCAAGAATAGTTATGGGTACCTATTAAGTTCAAGAAATTAAAAATCTGATTACAGGCTCTATGTGAACAAAGTTAAAATTAGGTTAAGAAAATAATTGTTATAGATTGCTTTTTTATCTCTATTACGCTTCTGAAATATTTCTACTTGCACTCCACTGTCAACTAAGCTTCTCTCTCAAGTGTAAACTAATATTTTTAAAACAATAATCCAATATGGAAAATGGCCTGAGCAACATGTTATAATTATAGCAATATTGAGCTGTTTGCCTGCTTCTGTTCATTTTGCAAGAGTCTGTCTCACACAGTGTCTAGGGAAAAGGAAGCAGAAGTAACAACAACTGAAAACTACCAACAGAGAAAGTGTTACATTTTCTGGTTGGTTCACTGCAGATTGAAGAAATACAATATAGAGGAGTTCATGGAGTTTGCAGGTTTTTCTGGGCAGAGACTGATTCTTGTATTTTTACCTGTTAACCTGAGAATAGAAGTAGCCTGATCTTGTATTTGGTACCAGGTACCAAAACCACAGTGTAAACTATAAATAATAATAGCAGTGAAGCAAAAATGTGAATAATTCCCTTTCATTTAATTATTTTCTGAATACCCACTCCACATAATAGGTGGGAATTTCTGATTATCAGGATGCAACTATTACCTGAAATATTTTGATCACATATTAATATGACTACACATAATTTTTGAAAATGGTGAAAAAGTGAGCTTGAGACTTTTCAGTGTGATTTTGCACTCCTAAACCCTTGATTCTTTCAATTTGTACTTTATTGATCACTGTATAAAACTTTCCATGGGGATCCAATAACTACCTAAGGAAAAAGGCTGTGGAGAATCAAATTTCTCTTTACAGGTAGTGGGAACATGCTTTCTTTTTCAGGATCAAAGCTGGAAACCTGGCAGTGTTTTTGGTAAAGTTAAGTAGTTTACAGATTCCACACTATACAATACAGTCAGCTTTATGAAAACAAACTGTGCTGAGTTTGGTAACACATAAATGTTTAGAATTACAGGAGGTAGATGGGGATGACATCCCTTTTGTTGGTTTAACAACAGTGAATGATAGTGGTCTTTCTTCAGACCTCATTTTTCTCTCGGTATTTGTCACATCTCCAGGTTTACATATTTAGGACCAGATTTGTTTTACGCTGAGTAGATAAGAAATGTGATGTACTGTATGATAGCTTTTATTGTCACTGGTACATTTTCATATCTTTAAATATTCACTATGCCTGAAACTAGCTGGACTATGCTATCATGTTAAAGTGTTAAAATGCCTTTTATTTTGTAAGCTCTCTTTTTGTTTTGATTTGGTTACCCATAACAATAGTGACATGGCTATCTGAATCTGTTACAGTGTGCCTGAATATTATGACTATGGTCACGGAACAAGTGAAGAGGCTTATGACAGCTACGGTAAGGTCTCTACTATCTTCTGCAATTGTGTGAAATCAAAGGAAAATATCTGTCACTGGAAATTCAGAAATTACTTCCATAAACTTTTCTTTATTTCTCTCATTTTACAAAGGCCAAACAAAATATATTTGTGTAACTTTAGGGTGAGTTTTGACACAGGACCAGAAAATTGGACTGATGAATTTAAATCAAAATTACCAAGCCAATTACTCACAGTCACAGATCAGTTTAACAGCAACACAAAAGTTTATATTAGTGCTTGAGTATCTTTCACAGTGTTAAATTTTAGTCTACTTGATGTGCCAACAATACCATGGATCTGCTCCTGTCGTGCATCATTTCAACCAGCAAGGTTTGTGAGATTCAGAAATACAGACTTAATCAAAGTGGAAAGGAGAGGGTGCTGTATCACCATGGGAACCCCTGCTGCACCAAGATAAAGGAGTATCTCATGCCACACTAGACAGTATGAGTAGAGGGAGGGCTGTAGTCTTTGCACCTCTCCACCGAGTCTCTCTGAGCTGGAACAGTTCCACTTCCTCGGTATGGGGGGCATGAAAGGAAGAGAAGCACAAACCCATAAGTACGAACAATTTTCTAGATCTGTTGTTTGCTATTAGTGATATATTTCAATAACTAGAGTCAAGACCATGTTTTCCTATTAATAATTATCAGTACATTGTATCAGGTGGCACAGTGAATCTCACTCAGAGATTTTCATTGAAATAACAGAGCAAAGCTGACTACTGTTGGCTGAAAGGCTGAAAGGGTAATATTCAGCTGATTTACTGCTTCTGAGTATCCTAAGTCTACATGGTGACTTCCACAGCATTGTGAAAATGAGAGCTGCTGGAAAGGATGCTGCAAATAAAAGTTACACTAAGAGGTTATATAAGGGTTGCTGCTTGAAATAAATATTTGTATTCATGCAGCTGTGAAGCAAATGTCACTAATGCAAACTTGCAGTTTCCTTTGTATTGGTACAGAAATAGACATTACTGAGACGTTGTCAAAATGATTGCATTGCATAATCAGAAATAACTGATTTTTTGTACAATCAGTTCTCACAATATATTTGGATGATTCAGTGTGCAGTGAAGCACATTTTCAATTCTAGGCAAGTAATAATAATAGCTTATCCATATGAGTGTGAGTGGTTCAGTTACCCTTTGTTTTGCTTCCTTTTTGCACATACATTTTTAATAGCTGTAGTGGAAGATCCTTGCTCCCATCTACAGGTTCCCTCTCCACTTCTGTCCTGAATGTGCTGCTAAGCTTTTGGGCAATGCAGAAAATAATAGTCTGAGCTCAGCAGTAAGAATTACTCACTGTTTAACTTTTAATTACACTCCACCATGCTGAATCTCCATGTGTTTGGGCAAGACATTTAAAGTAGTGTCACTTTCTTTCCAATCCCTCATTTGTAAAACTAGAAGAATATTACTTGTTTTCCCAGCAGGGATTTTGAATGGACTAATTAGCTAAGGCTTACAAAGTGTTCACAGAGTGGCATCATGACTAAATTTATGCTCTGCATGAAGCTCTTCTTTTTGTTTTCCATTCAGCAGCTGAAACAAACCCAATATGCCTGGGTTTCTTTTGCTAGACTTAAAATACATGGCTGATAACTTTGGACTTGCTTTGTTTTTTGCTTGAACTATTTTCTGGGTTGACATTTGCTTATAAAGATCTTAGTTTTATCAATAACTGGACTAAACTTAAAGTTGAATATTATTTCAAATTGCAATGTATCTACTTTCTGAAAGTAGATACATTTATATAAAACTGTTTATGCTACTCTTGGTTCACTTTAGGAGATTAGTAAATTTCCAGTTTCATGCCTTGGAAATCTGTGCAGGAACTTCTGTCATTCCTAAATCACCACTGTCTATCTGAGGAGATAATCTTGAGTACACAGAGCTATAGAGCTATAGAATACATGCTTAACTTCCTCGTTTCTGAGTTCTTGCTGCATATACTGATGTTCTCTCTGTGTCTGATCTATCATCCCTTCTCATCCTCACCTAACTTTACCTTAATTCTCTGTTTCCATTTCTGTACTTTTTCAGGATGTTTTGTATCTCATTGCAAGTCTCCTGAATCCATCCCACTGTATTAAATCAGCTGCCCCTTCATTTTTTACCATCTTGTAGAAATTGAGTTTTTCTTTCATTTGAGTTCAATTTCACACTTTGTTTTGCCTTCCATGACAAGGCTATATTGCTCCTTTACAATTCTTTCTGGCATATCTCTGTAATCCCAAATTCTCCCAAACTCTGACTAAGACCACAGATAAATGGTACATGAATATAGTCTTGTTGTCAGCTCTTAGGTGTTTTGTGCACCAGCTTGTCGTTTCTCCCTTATCCTTTTCAATACCAATATCTGAATTATCAAAAATTTACTAGCTTGGCACTTTTTACTTTCTTCCATGCATTCTCTTGCTTCCAACTTACCTTTAGGGAGGACAGTTTTCAATCCTGAGAAGGTTTTCTTTCATTTTTCATGAAGTAGATTCAATGAAATAGTAATGCTACTTCATACTTACTATCTTTTTAAAGTATAAAATAGCTATAAAGTATAAAAGAGCTCTGTAGCTCTTAAGTATAGAACACAATAGTACTCCCATAAGAGCTGCCTGCTATGACTTTTCTTGCTATCTGTACTCCTGTGAAGTAGCAGGTGGTTTACGTCTCATGGGTTCTCTGCTCCTTTTAAAAGAACTTGTGGAGAATTCTGACTGGGGAAACTGTTTCCCCAGAAGATCATAAGATTTATGTATTTATGGATTTTTCACAGTATGATTCAAAAAATCAGAGGGGTGTTTCAGAACAGAGCACACCTGAACACCATTTAACTCTCAGAAAGTTCACGTCTCTTTGATTAGAAGGAAGTACTAAACAAGGAGGAACCTAAGTCACTTGTCATAGGCTGGGCAAGATGGATTCCTAAACAGTATTCACTGCTGTAAAATCCATAATTTAACTGCCTTAACTTCTTGCTCAGTTTCTTTTGTGAAGGTTTTTAAGAATTTCATCCCCTCCAAATCCAGCCAAGGAATGTTCCAAGACAATAGGAAGATCAGAGATGGATATAAAATTGCACTGCTTTCCATGACTAAGGGATGTTGCATGAATGAAAATTTGCAGTACAGAACCCCCTCACGAAGTTAGACACTTAAGCTCTGTTGTGATTTGACATGCTTGTCAGCCAGTCTCTCAGAAGGATCAAAGTAGAGACACTTCAAAGCATTCCCTGCAGCAGTCTCTGAACACATGGAAATGCAGTACTCAGGAATTATGAGATTCCTACAAATTTTTTATAAGATCAGGATTATGCAGTTACTGCTAGAGAATTTTGAGGATCTCTGTTCCAGACTGAGGAACAAATATTTGGGACATATGCCTGAAAATCTCGGGGATGTTGCCCTTATAGGCTTCTTCATGTGAGTTGTAAAGAAATATCTTTAGAAGGCAGTTTAAAAATAAAGGACCAGTCATTTTAAGTACTGTACAAATTTTCAAAAATGCAAAGCATCCTCACTTCTAATCACACTCAACAAACATTTAGGATACTTCTTTCACTGAAGGTTTTGATATCTGCAGATAAGTCTAAACTAAGGTAATGGTGTCACATTAACTTGATGCTTATGTTATAAAAGAAAAAGCATGAAATTGGATTAATTTATGAACAAAAGGTTTATATTCTTTGCTCTCATTATACATCAGTAATTTTGTGGCTTCCCTTCTGGCACTGTTGTCATCTGAAGAGATATCTAGTGAAGACATGAATTTAATGATTTTTTTTACAAATCAATTAGGATAAAATGTACACCTAAAGTGTAACTAAGAATCTTTCCTGCACATATGTAATGTCATACCCAGCTCCAAAAAGCATCTTCCCTGGACAGGACCACTGCAAATAAAAAGCCCTTTGTAATCAAATCATGTTCTCATTTCTTTCTCCTTCTCCCTGTTTATTTTTAGAGGAAAGAGCATTCTTGATCCAAGTGCTGTGTTGTGTTAGGCCACATTAGAGAGACATCAGAGAAGAGTAAGGCAGGCAAGGCAGAACCAAGAGGCTATATTCATTACATCTGACCTGCTTCACTGTTCTTTCATCTGAATCGTTTTTGCCCTTATCCTGATCAGAGCATTCCAAACTTCCTTTATCAGTGGCTCTTTCTGTCGTAGCTCTCCCAAAGGCTGGAGACTCTAGTGGTGAGCTCTGCCAGTTGCTGCTGCAGAAGGTTCAAGAGGCTTCTGCCCCTGCTTCCAAAGGGAGATGGCCACAGCAGTGAGAGTGTGCCTCTTGTCAGATGCCACAGTTCACAGCCTGGTGCATATCCTGCCTTGTGTATTACCTGAAAATTATGGCCGTTACTGTTTTTATGTCAGGTCATGAACTGCAGTATCTGAGAGACCTGTACACTCAGACTCCTTGTTGCTACTACCAAAAAAGCAGAAACCCTAGACAGAGCATGAAAGGATAGGTTCAAGTCTATAACCTCCTAAACCACCACAATTAAATTAGGATAACACCATCTGCCAAAGGCCTTAGGCAAGAGTTAGGAAGGTTAATGTGTAGCTTGGCACCTACACAGAGGGAAGACATAAATGAACTCCAGTCACATTACTGCTGCTTTTCAGGAGAAGCTTGCAAGGCTTTTTATTGTGTGTTCTGCCATTGCATTGAGGAGACATTATTTAAATATTCTGTGTCTTCACCAAATATTTTCAGCTGTTTAGATTTTCTCAAATGACCATGATTTTTGATGCATATTCTACTCCAGTTTAGCATTAGGTACTTATAAAGAGCTGGGTATTTGGTTTTAGGATAATTCCATCTTTAATTAAAATTGGAGAGTGTAACTGTTTGGTGTAATTCCTTTTAATGTAAGACATCATTTAAGTTGTAAAATGCTGTCACAATGATTTAACTATTTCACAGATAATTCCCTGACAGTCGCTCCATGTAAGAGCTTTGCAATTGTTACAACAATTAGTTTGCGAAGTAATCCTCTACAAAGATGGCACTTCATAAACAAATACTTTATAGACCTTTATAGCTAACAACTAAAAATGTACATCAATATTCCACTACTCTTTTATTATACTGTTTATTTTTTCATTCTGTGTTTGTCCTAAAAAGTGTATTATCTAGTGAGTAAAGTTTTTCTACAATAACAATAATAGTTTCTGCTGAACAAGTATAAGTAAGTATATTATGATGAAATTAGTGGAGGAAAGCATGTATGGAGGGTTCAAACCTCTAGAATTCTGATAAATAGCTTGATTGAAGAGATGTTACCTTAGGAGACATGAATTCTCATACTTCATTAAAAGACATAGACATGCTGATGTCATGGAGAAACTCAAGGAGCTGCCACCCTAGTGGGAAATAAACCCTCTATGGCAATGACAAAGTAAAATAAAGCCATGACACAATGTATACAGAGAAAATAATTGTGAATTTTGAAAAAGCACTTAATAGCAATTTCTCTGCAGATGGAAATATGAGGTTTTTTCCAGCTGTTGAGTCCAAGCTCCTTTCTCATTTTTAATAACTTTGGTATTGTAGGTCATTGGTCCTAATATTCATTATGCTTAACATGCTAAGGGTTTCTTGCCCTATTTTTTTTCTGGCCTAGTCTCATTTAAATATTCAAAATGGGAAATCAAGTGCTCAAATAATTCATAGTGACTGATTTACAGATGTAAGAGACATAGGTCTTATTGTCATCATTACAGTGTTTGACTTGACATGGCTTGTGACTACAATGTCTTTACCAACACTAATTAACAAAGTCTTACTAATGTGCACCAGTTTTTCATTTATATCATCAGAGTGTATACATTTGGTGTCTCCTAGAAAATATTACGGCAACATACCAAAGAAAACCTTCCTTGGTGTCTGGGTCTTAAAATCGTCATGGAATGAATAATAAAATCATAGAATGGTTTGGGTTTGAAGGGACCTTAAAGATCATGTTGTTTCAACCTATCTGCCCTGTATGAAGATGCCTTTCACTGGACCAGGTTGCTCAGAGCTTCATCCAGCCTGGCCTTGAACACTGCCACAGATAGGGCAATCACAGCTTCTCTGGACAACCTGTCCAATTGCCTCACCACGCACACAGTAAAGACTTTCTTCCTAATATCTAATCTAAACTTGTTCTCTTNAACCCCACACTGAAACTTCCTGTGTTTTAGTTTATGGCCATCATTCCCATCCTTCCTCTTGTTGGCCACTCTGCTTTTGGTGCAGCCGAGGATGCAGTTGGATTTCTGGGCTATAGTGCACAAGACCAATTCATGCCCAGCCTCTCATCCACCAGCACTCCCAAGTCCTTCCCATCAGGGCTGCTCTCTATCTGCTCATTCCCCAGCCTGGATTGATACCAGGGATTGCCCTGACCCAGGTGCAGAACCTTGCACTTGTTAAACCGCATGAGATTCCCCTGGGCCACTTCTCAAGCTTTTTCATGTCCCTCTGGATGCCATCCTGTCCTCCAGGTGTGTCAACAGCCCCACTCAGCTCGGTGTCATCTGCAGACTTGCTGAGGGTGCACTCAATCCCTTTGGCTCTGTCATTAATGAAGATATTAAATAACACTGGTCCCAGTATGGACTCCTGAGGGACACCACTTGTCACCCATGTCCATCAGGACTCTGACCCATTGACCCCTACCCTCTGGATGTGACTTTACAACCACTTCCTAATCCATCTTATTATTAATTAGGCATCTTAGAGGCAATAAGGCACAGATTTTACCATTGTGGTGAAGGTTTTGTCATGTCTTGTCAGAGCATCTGGCTGGCTGTTCAGCACATGCTGGGTACTTCTACACTAACATGGGAGCAGGAGTGTTCTTTAGAAGCAGATTTACCAGTATTCTGCATTTATGGGTCTTCTTTCCACATCACTGAGTGGGTTTTAAGTACATAAATTTTAGCTTGAAACCAAAGCAAAAGATGCAATCCCAACTGTTTGTGAGATTTTACTTCCAGAGGCTCAAACTAGGGCCAGTCTGAAATGAAAAATACCTGTAGAGGCTGTATTGTAAATATCAGGTCCTCAGTGTCAGCTGTTTCCCACTGCAGTTCATCCCTGTTGGTGTGCACTGTGTGCTAATACTGATAGAGCAGCTGCATCCTGATGCCCCCAAGGTGTCCCTGCTAACAACCTTGCTACATGTGACATGATTCTGAGGAGTGTGTGGTGTTCCTGCATCACCACCTTCATTTTGGGCTGATTGAGGCATCTGGTTTCTTGCTCAGCATGAGGAAGATGCACACCCAGCCCTGGGAACTCAGAAATGCTCCTGAGTCTTCCTGTACAGCAGTCCATTTTTTATTCCACTGGAAACAGGAGGCAGTGAAGATTTCTACTGCATATGGACAGAAGATACAGCAAATAAAATGCCCTCCTTTAATCTTCTGTTTCAGTTCTTCCTATTGATAGCACCATTCCTACTGTGGGACAGAATGAACTGACAAAAGCATTTTCTTGATTTTCTGCAAAATTTTATCAGTTCTTTTTCTGGAGGAATCACCTTAGCTGTATCTCAAATGGCATTCATTCCCTCAGAGGAGATTTATGATTTTCATAAGAGCATGATTTTGAAAGTTTGTGGGGAAAGGAGCACATTTTGAATTCAGCTATGAGTACTAATGTGGGGATGATACCAGAGCTACTGCTGTTTTGTCAAGTCAGTATTTTAATTAGACTATAATTCTTGAGGAAGTCCCATATTTTAACTCGTCACATTCTTTTAACTGTCTGTGTATCCTAAAACTTTTGTACTCCAGTTATGCTACAAAAATGAAAAAAATTCTATATGTAGCACAAGATTGGTTTTAATTTATAGCAACTTATTGTGCTTTCTCTATTACTTCTGAATTATAAATCATTTTCTATGACAGAATAAGTAAATCATGCAAAACTTTCCTATGTAATATTTCAAATGGTAACTTCACTGTCTTGCACCATGGGAACTGTAGAGTTGGAGAATCTAAGACAAAAGTCCTGTAATATTCATGTGCATCTATTTAATTCCAGATGGGGTATATCACTGCATGTTTCCTGTTGCATGACCATAAAGTAATAGAAAATTAATTTTCACTGAAAGTAAGTGAAAAATAAAATTCCTTCTACACTGTAACATTAACACTCACCTCACAACAACACTGATGAGAGTTTTATTCCTCCTGGCATTGCAGTTTCCCAAACTAGTTGCCAGTGTACTCTGATGCTGCTCCTTCCCTGTCTGTGGCAAGTGTTCACCACAAAAGTGGCTGAAGCCTCCTAAGAAATCATTTTCTCCAGTGGTCATTACTGCAAATCTCACTGTCAGTGCTTAACCTGCATGGAGGGCTGGCAGAGGGGACTGCACAAGCACTTCTCATCTGCTCCAGTGCTATCAGCTGGAGGATTTCTGTGATCCTCCACCACCAGCTTAAGCCAGAGAAGCTCTCAACCCTAAAGCAGATTTGGAGCAGCCACAGAAACCGCTTTAAATTGTTAGCGCTCCTGAAGAGAAGGTACAATCAAGCATAGGGGCAGTAGTCTGGGGTGTTTTGAAGAGCTGCAGCCATGTTCAGAGGGTAGACTATTAAACCACAAGGTTTTCCATTAATTTCAAGTTTTTAAGCTGTATATGTTTCATGCTGCAGGTCTAGTAAAATAAAGGGTACTTAGAATGGTGTAAGCTAGCTTAATTGGTTTGGGCCTGTGTTATGAAAACCTTTCTTGTCTTCTTAAAACTCCAAATTTCAAATAAGAAAGGCTTCATTTGTGATTCAAAAGAGTCACTTCAGCTCTTCTCCTCACAAAATAATAAAATGCATAGATGTCAAGTCAGAAAATCCTGTGTATTTTGCAAGCTTTGCACATAAGCAGAAAGAGACCAGAAGAGTGGAAAAAGTGCATGTTCTCCTTAAAAAAAAAAAACAAACAAAATCTGTTCTTGCATTTTTGTCAAAAATAATATATACTTGTCCAATTATGGCACAAGAAAAGTGCAGCTACCTTTTTTGTGTGGATTTCTGGGCTGAAATACTGTCTTTGTTAAAGTTACTGAAGTTGAGCTTCAGTCATTAGCTTGTGCAGGACCCATTTGCAAGTAGTATTTTGTCTCCATCCATCTTTCTCTGGAGGCTTACTAGAAATACAGCACAAATTGAATTGTCCAAAGAAAGGCATTCTAGTTTTAAGAGTTCTCATTTTAAAGCTATGTGTGGTTTCTATTGGGTCTTCTGCTCAGCACATCTGTATCACTTTTCTCTTGCTGCTCAGGCAATTAATTACATCTCAGAACACCCCAGGGAGGGAGGTATTCCTGCCTCATTATTCCAGTGAGGAAGCCATACCACAAAACATTGAACAATTGTCCAAGGTCACTGAGAAATCAAGGAGCAGAGCTAGTAATCCAAATTCCTGTGCAGCATGCTTTCTCCACAGTATGGAGCATGCAGTAAAAGAGATTTCTTTTCTCTCACAGGAACGAAAACTATTTTATTCTGAATCAAAATCAACTTCTGTTTCTAAAACACTAAAAGGTAAATGAAAAATCAAATTGAACCATCACACTAAATTATACCATTCCTGTTATATCCTCCCAAATTTGCCCTAAACCAGGACATATGTACATCTTAACTATCTAATCAGAACAGTTCTTTCTAATCTTTTCCTGGCCACCTGTCCAAAATAATTGACCAGAAATTAATAAAAATGTGCCCAGTAATTGTGGGCAATATTCAGATGTTAAATAAGTTCCTGGGAAGAAAAAGTGATCAGGTCTTGATTAGTACCAGGACTAAGCAATGACTATAAATAAAAAAATAATAAGGAAATAATATATTCCTGTGTAAATCTCATGCCATTAATATATAATTTTATTTTTTACTCATCCATTATTTTGATCTGCCCTTTAAATATTGCATTTTTTCCCGTCTTTGCATATTTGAAAGAGTTTTGTTCAATTATGGAAAATTGCATTATAAGGTGCAGAATGCTAAATGAAGAGTTTTAAAAAGTGTCTGGTTATGCAATTTTCTCTAATCTTTACTTAAAGACATTTAGCATTTGATGATAGCCACATGGATAGACCAGTGAATTTTTCTGTGCTTTCAATAATGCGTAGGTAAAATTCTAAGACAGAAACAGCTTCTTATATATCCATCTCTGTGTTATAAATGTTACTGTTTTGATCCCATATTCAAAAAGTTTTCTCAGGTTAAAAATTATATGACCTTTTTACATTCTGACTCTCCAGTAAGGGGGGTGGGGAAAAAAGAGAGAGAATAAAAAAAACCACGTAAAATTCTGTATTTAAACAGATTAGAGCTATGGAATCTCCTAGCCATTGATTAAAAAAAAAAAAAAAGTCTTTAAAGACAGCCTCAAGTAATGTATCAGTTTTTTCTGTAATAAATACTAGAATCATTTCTATAACTCAAATGAACGCAGTAAAGTAAATAAGAGTCCATCTGAACCATAAAGGGCAGTGCAAAAATGTTAACATGCAAATTCAATCAGGCATAAACCAAACCTAAAGGTGAGCTTCAAATACCAATTCACAGGAGCATATAGCAGATTGAAAGACATACGCAGTGTAATTAAAAGGGCTGTGCCCGTCTTCACATTTTTTATCAAAGTAGCTATAACACTATCACACCCAAAGCAATCCTTCAACCCAAGCACTCTCATATTCCTCACCTATAAACTGTCTTAAATTTCCATCATGTTGCAATAACTTGCACTTTTAGTTTCTAAAAGCAAAATATAAAATATTTCTCAACTAAGAATGGCAAAGTTGCCCATAACACCAAATTCCTGAAAATCTGAACCCTCTGCCCTGAGTTGTTAAGCTGCTTGTGTGGATTTCTTTTTAACCATAGTCTTTGACACCTGATAGGACTGGAGACCATCAGAAGTGAAAGGGACAAGGGATGAGTGTGGCCTGCTAGAGCAGAAAGACTGGATGGAAGTCTGGATGTCACCAAGGGAAGGGGAAGGTCAGACTCCACAGAGTTTCTCTTCACAGGAATGAGAAAAAAGGGAAAGGAATCAGCATTAGGGCACAACAACCAACTACCTGCACCTTTCTTCAGCTCTTGGGCAGCCTCTCACAGTTCTCCCAATTACCTTTCTCTCTCCAAAGCTACATCAATTGCCTGCTCTTCACCTGAAATGCCTTTCAGTTTCCATTTCATTAACATGTCACTTTCTTAAAATTAAATACATGTCACTTTCTCAAGATGAAATATGTCCAGGCTCTCTTTCCTTCCCCTTTTGGCACAGTCTTTCAGAGAAAGACCAGGCTCACTCACTGTTCTCCTGTTCTCACAGTGAAACTCAGCCTGGTAATCAAACTTTCAACCCTTCTGCTACCCAACGAGCTACCTAAATCTCTGTGTGACTGCTAAGGTAGTCTGTAGGACTCCAGCCTTTTAAGATTGTTTCCAAAGTTAGAGATTCCATTCTCCAGAACTTTGTTCCCTTGGTGTTGAAAGAAAAAGGTTACCTTGGAGTTCTGGAAGGAAGACATGAAAGAGCAGCTTTCATGTCAAGGAACCTTTAATTACTAGCATGCATGTATATTGTTGTTCATTAAAAACCCCTCTAGGAAAAAACACTAGCAATCTGATTTCTTTTTTGGTGTGGCTGCATCTAGTAATGTACTGGCACAGTGTGGTCCAGAGACTCTTGATAGTGCTGCTCCCTGTCATCTTGCTTCCTCCATATGAATACCTAATCCTTTACTGCTGTATGAGTGGTAGACACCAGGGTTTTCCCTGTTGAAGGCTGTAGTCCCAAAACTTCAACATCTGTTTTGGCTATGGATTCACTTGTTAATACAGTAGGGTCTATCATGCAATATTGACAGGAGCTATTAGCTGTCAACTATCATGTCATATTTCAACGATGGTGTTTAAGATTGAAATCAAGAAAATAGGTCCACCATGTTACTGAAAAAAAGAACAGAAGAGTCTTGTACCACAAATTATGATTCAGTTTTTGTTCCATATCAGAAGGTGGTACAGTCACAGGAGCAATTTGCTTTAAAGAGCAGTCAAAGAAAAGCAGTTTCCTCCAGTTGGTAATATAAAGTCATATTTTACTGCATGAGTACTACCAAAAAGACTGTACATTTCACCTTTATATGAAGGTGCTTCAATCTGGACAATGGTGAGGGGACTAAAAAGGAACGAGAAATTGGCTTGTCTTTGTGTTGTACATTTACTGAATATTTTTACTACTTCAGTCATTTTCATTTATATAAATGAAGCTTCTCTTTTCCATATAAATCTTTCTTGTCCCCAAGGCCTCTCTGCAAATGTAGTAACACTTCAGCAAAGGGTAATTGAAGCTGGAAAAAATTTACAGCAAAATCCCATTTTTAAAAGGTCTAATGATACATACTGCAGAGGCAGGATTTTTAAATTCACTATACAGAAATTTATTCCCTGGAGGAATGAGAGACCTGAGGATTTAGAACTATATCATATTCACTGCCACTTCTTCAACCCTCTAGGCAGTACCTTTCCACAGTAAACTTTGGTTTCATGTGACCATAAAACCCCTGATGTTCAGAAAGGAAACATCTTGAAGAACTCGAAAAGAAAATAAATGGAGTGCACCAAAAAATCACAGTAGGAGTGTTTCTTGTTCCATAGCAAGATCAACTGCTACCAAATCTTCTCCAGAGATGCCCACTCCATACATGCTAGCCTGAACTCACTTTAGCGCTACAGCTGCTATTCCTCTCATACCTCAAGGCAATGAGATAATGAAGTATAGTTGCAGAGAAGACATCTTGCAGAGAAGAAATAGCTTTCAGAATTTTAACAGGGTTTTTATGTTTTATATTCTCATTTCTCATAATCACATATTTTTGCAAAAGGAATATTTGATACCTGATTTAACCATTCAGTATTTTTTGCCTCATGACAGCTATTTGTGTTCTTAGTGGCCACAAAATTCAGCAGTCATTAGCAAGAACAAGATATCAGCAGTTTTGCACTCTGGCGTGATATGATACACTGCGGTTTGTGCATTTCCATTTCAGTCACTCTCAGCATGATCAGTTGAAGTCAGTGGATGGCAAAACCAGAAATCATTTGATGACCCACTGGATGATTTAGGAGATAATTCAAGTTTTGGGTTCAACTGCTGGATCAGGACTATAGAGAGTTTACTGATTGCACCTTTGGGAGGGTTAAATTCCAGAAATATCACATCAGGGAGGAAGAAGAAGATTTGTAGAAGCATTGTGAAAACTGAACTAGACCTCTATTTTTAGCTTATTCTTCCTGAGCATATTTGATTCACCAAATTTGAAAAAGGTGTTCTAAAGATACTGCAAAGTAAAATCTCCTCTTGCTTAATGTGGTAGCTTCACTTCTACACATTTTTCTTCCATTATTTTTTTTCTTCTCGTCTCAAATGGAAGTAAAAAATCAAACATAACTTTCTTATCTTTTCATGATTCAACTCCTCATCTTGTTACCATACCAACTGCATTGAATGCTATTCAAATTTCTGCTTTAACTTAAATACTAGAAACTCAAAACATCAAATAAATTCTGAACTGGCAGACTAATGCAGTGATTTTTCCAGAGCTGACTATACCGCCAACACAGTAGTTATTCATTCTCTGCTGAAGGTGAAGGAATAAGGCTTTTTTTTACTTCCTAAGATAGACAGGTTGCCTGTGTAGAGAAGTAGGTTAGTTTTCTGTAAGATTTTTTTGTGGGAGGATAAAGAAATGGATGATAACACCATCCTCAATTTGTTTTTCTAAAGCTCTCAGCCAGAACCCTCAAGAATTTTGACAGCCATTAGCAGTGGCATCCCTTTGTTCTTTCAATTTTAGATATTTACAAAATTTGTTTTTCTCTTCTGTTTTTAGCACAAGAAGAATGGGCCACAACCCGTTCCAGCCTAAAGGCACCACCTCCAAGGTCAGCCAGAGGGGGTTACAGGGAACACCCCTATGGTAGATATTGAAGGTCCTCCTCATCTGTGACCTCATCTCAAAGACAATTAATAGCCTGTGGTCTCCACATAAACAGCAACAAGACAAGTAATAGTCCATTTCTTTTCTATCCTAGGGATTACTGCTCATTATTATCCTATGTACTACTTGTATTTCCTATAACATTGGCGTGACATTGGCATTAGTATTATTTTATAACACGGACTTAAAAAAACAGAGACAAAAAACCTTTGGCAAACATTGTCTATAAACTATTCAAAGATGATGTTCTGTTGGTTGTATTCATTGCTGTGTGTAACTAAAAAGCATGACACTGTTACAGCTCTTGAGTCTCTCTACATAATAGTTAAGGCTGAGTTTCTGTTTAGGGTTGCTGAAAGACTGCAATATGATTTTTTTTTTCCGAGTCAGATAATAATCAAGCTGTAGATAAGATGTTTTAACCTGTCTTTTTAAATATATGTTAGTTTAGATTAAGATGCTCGATATTAAGTTTGTAAATTTAATTTTTAATGCTGTTTTAATGGGGTTGAAAACAAGCAGCTACTGTATGTATGTAGCTAACTGAAGTTGTTCAGTGTTTTAACCTGTATTTGTTAAAAAAATCACTTAAAGTTCCATGTGTAAGCTTCTCTAAATAGGAAACCATAATTTTGTCAAATATGTTTGCCATAATTTGTCAATAAAGCTGAAACCTTTTGTAACAAACTAAATTTGGAATTACTTGTTTTCTAGCTTTAAATGCCTGCTTTATTTCTTTTTCAAGAGATGCCTAAAATGTTTTTTATATAAAAATTACAAAAATGAACCCAAGCCTGTTTTAAGATTTTTTGTGTAAGACTTTAAAAGTTGTATTAATAACTTCTGGTTGTTAAATAATATAAAAGTTAACAAACTAAACTGTTACATGAATCATGGTTAGTATCCACTAATGTATAACATGTTAATGGAAAAAAATGCTTTAGAACAATAAATGGATTTTAAACTATCCTTTAAGCTTGATCTTGCTAAACACAAACTCTGATTGACTTGTTTGTATTAGCATGTCTCTCGTGAGAATGTAATGGAGTTTAAAGAGGTAAGATTACCACTTACCACTGTTAGACTGTCTAAATGCTAGTTCTTCAACCTTTGAGTTTCCCCGCACATTAAATATCCCATTCAACATGTAAGCATTGCATAGATTCACCTATTTGTTTTCACTCAGAAGAGTGCGTTGACTGCATTTTTTGTAGTATATAACAATCTGTCTTGATAAACAAATCATCAGTGTCACTGCCCAGCTGTTGGTACTCAACTTCAAAAACTTTATTTGTAATTTTCAGTGCTAAATATCACCTCCCTTGAAGGCAGTTTAGAGGGCTGATATTTCTTTTGAGACTATCAGACTTGATGGCTGATGATTATTAAGGAAATATGTCGCAGGACTCAAAGGATGACTAAACGTTAAACAGGTAACACTAATAGTAACTCTGTAATTTTGAGTATGCAACAGTAATGTAAAATATTCTCAGTTATTAAGTTACTGATAGTTAAAAAAGTAAACCTACCAAAAGATAACAAATAGGTATATAGGCTATTAAAACAAATAATTAACATTAACTAGTGACAACAAAATTATTCTACAATATATAACCCTCAAGGTAATAAACAGAACTAAAATTAACAATAATAGTAATGCAACTCTTGCTAACAACAAATATATAACCTAAATTTTGATGAAGAAAAAAAAAAAAAGAACAGAAGACTTGATGGTAGGGATGCCAAAACTGTTAATCCTTTCAATACAGTCTTTTTGTTTACAGTGGCTTTTTGTCAATGTGATTGGTTTACTTTTTTGATGCAACTAAAGTACAGGCCGATTGCTGTTCAGTTTGTGAACAAAATCTCTTGCAGCTGGAGTTGCATGCTAGCTCTTTTTGAATAGTTTATGATGAGTCTGTTTTGTCCTTTGAAGTGTTAAAGTGAATTTAGGAGGCTACATGATGGTTACATTGAGTTTATTCTGTCTCACTATTTCAGGGGCTCACAGGCACTGGACAGCTAAGCAGGAGATCTGCTGGGAAGTGGTCAGGTAAGCTCTGCTGTATTTCAGGGGGTTCTCCTATGTCTTGTTTTATCTCTGCATTTGTTTTTACTAACACACGAAAACATATTCAGCTACAGCTTTAAAATAAATGCCTTTCCAGCAGTATCATGTCAGCATAGTGACTATGGTATAATGGCAATCAAAATATTTACCTATGTGTTATGATACTCTTCATTTCAATAAAAGAAGTCTTGTCACCTAGCCTTTCAATGGTAAATATTAAGATGGTGTACTTTATAATCGCTCTTACTAAAAACATGGTCTTCTGCTTATTAAAAGCATGCCTACATTTTGGCTCACAAAGCAAAGAAAAATGCAATGCTAGCTTGTCTTTGCTTCTGAAAATATTTAACATTTCTTCCTATGAAAAATGTATCCGTATAAAGACAGGAAGTTTGTTATTTATTCTTATGCTTTGTAGGTTTTTCTCTTTTTTTATGCTCTGGAATGGCAGGGACATTTAGGGATCACTATGCAATGGCATGGATAGAGGCATTACTTACATTTTTCTGTTAAATATATTTAAACATAAAGGTATATCTTGCATGACCTTCTTAAATAGACTTGCAGGTTATATGTGAGATTTTTGACTGAAGACAAATGTCATTGCTGGAAATAAAAAAAAAAATCAGCTCAGCTACAACTTTGTCCATGGACTCAGAAGTGTGAACCTAATCACAGTACAAAAACTACAAATTCTTGTCATCATTCTTTACTAGGTAAGATTACACAAAGACACAGTCCTAGACACATTTATAATTCTGGCATCTTTTCCCATGACTGTGGTCTGGATGATGTAATATTTTCCAGGTATGGTGGTGTTCAGCAGTTACTTAGAAACCACAAGTTGTGTTGTATAACAAGATATAACGGGTTTAATTTTCCTCTTCAAAGAGTTTCCTCATGATCTTTATAAATTGGTTTTATTGATGTTCTACAACCACCCTACAGACCAAAGTGATATAGTATGGCATTAATGTTTGTCTGAGTATTACAGTCACGTCAGTGTGAGTGTACCACTGTAGGAAAATCTTCCATCTACCCACCTTACATGTAGTTACACTAATTTGCTTCAGTCAGTACATATCTCTACAGAAAAGAAAAACACTTTCCTTTGCTATAAATAGTTTCACACTGGTATAACTGAGATTACAGATTATGTATTATATATTATACTACATAAGTATTCCAGGAAATGCTCATATGCCTTACTGAAATGATTAATAACACAAAGCTGTGAGCAGGTCATACCTGATGTGAGATGCAGGACAAAGTAAATAAAATTAATTTCTCACTTGTGCATCACATTTTTATTTGAGGGTAACTACTGTGAACTCCTTGAGGATGGACTTTAATAAATACAGCTTTATAGCAGAGCAGTGTCCTTTAATATTCCTGTCTCCAAGTCTACTTTGCAGCCATTACTTGTGTAAATTATTTTAAAAGGCAGAAAAAGTCAGTAAAATGATGCACTGTGAAATATTCTTATGTAAGAATTATTTTGAAAAAGTAGGTTAAGTCAGTGCAAGCAAGCAACTGTTTATGTAAACATTTTTTCTATTGATTTTCTGGAAAATAGTATGAAAGATTACCCAAGACTGCATGTGCTGTTGAGTGCTAACTAAAAGTATATTTCACTACTGTTTCTGAAGAAGCCTTGCAGTTAATCAGTTATGTCTTAGGAAAAACATAATCCACTTTATTAATTTTTGAGAGAGTAACAAGAGAGTCTGGTTATTCCAATTAACACCTGTGTTCATATCTTCCATGAAAAGCTGTGACATATTCCACACATCCACCATCAAGTCAACCACAATTCTGAGGTCCTGAAAACTTATGTGCACCACCAGAAAACATGTAGTTTTACTCATGCTACAGATCATTCCAAGACACTTGTCACCAACCAAACATTTTATTTGGCTTAATTCACTTATAATTAGTTTTGTTTGTAATACAAATGAAAAAAGCAATATAAAATATCAAAATAAATAAGTGAAAACACTAGGAAAGAGAAGTTAAAAATGCAAAATTTCTGTTCAAATATTTGTAAGATTTTCTTTGTTTGTCTGGGTTGACCTCATATATAGAACAGTTTGATCTTTAGAAGAAAGTAGGGCTAAATAGTTTTTAGTACTTTTTTAGCGGTTTAAGCAGCTAATTATATTTTTTTAGCAGCCTTTTTGCATGTATTCAAGAGCCATTCTAACTGATAAATTAGGTATTTCTACAGCAGCAACTTTTATTAGAAAATGAAATAGCACCATGTAACTTTCGTTATCTTTCAGTGTTTAAACAAAGTCTTAAATCTTCATATGAATAAATGAGGAACCTCAGGAAACACAGTGTATCTGACCTCACCACAGAGGGTATTGGCAGTGTTTTTGTAGCTCAATGAGGTCCTCAGCCTCCATTCAGAGTGACGGAGCTACAGCCATAAAGCCAAGTGATCTCTATCCCCTTATTCCACACCCCTTCCATAGCCCAGCCACAATTACTCCATTTTATTTAGACATGCGCTGACTTCCAAACCGCCTAAAACTGGTGTTAGTGATGGGGAGTGAGGGCATGAGAAACACATCAGTGTGTCTGTGGTAGCTCTGAGGAAATGGATGTGCAGACCTTGTGAGTGAGCACAGCAGGATGGAAGGGCCTTTGTTGCCAGGGAACTGCCAAACCACAGCCACGACTGAGGTACTGAGCTGCATGTCAGAACTTAGTAAAGCAACCAAGTCACCATCAGGATCGAGGTAATTAACACATATGAGTGCATCAGTTGGAAGGTGTGAAGGTGTGAGAATTCCAACAGAAAGGATTATTATTTTATCATGATAATATGGATTTATGGTAGTCCTCATGAAATATCATCCAGGATTATTGTCTGAAGGTTGAAATCAAGAACAAGTAGCCAATGCATTGTGTTCAAATAAAAATCAATTTGGTCTACATTAGTGATGTATTTCCTTCATGTTTGACACTAGGAGTCTTGTGAACTGTCTTTCTAAAAAGTCTAAAGTTTTGCAAGAGTCAAATATTGCAGCTACAAAATTATAAATGGAGGTAAAGGTGAATCATCAAATTAGCAAAACATTGGAGAGAAAAAGTCTTTGATAGTGGGTGAAAGAAGCCTGAATTTTTAGGGATCAGGAGGACAGATTTCATTTCTAGATGCATTTTTTTCAAGGTAGGATTGAAAAAATATTTCACTAAAAGATTAGAAAGTTTTTACACAAAAAGAAAGGCTATAATTGGAAAGGTTGGCTGTAGTTAATGTCCAAAGAATAAAGATCATATTTGTTATTATTTCATGTCATCCTCTGTTGTCAAAGGATTAATCAATGTACAAAAAGAACCCAAATTAACAAGTAAAATCACAGGAAAAACTGAAAAATATTTGAATACTGAACAATATTTGAATACTGAACAGAAAAATAATGCTAATGTCTTCTGAATTTTTTTGTCCTCCATCAAAAACTTAGGTGCACTGTGTGACCTCTGTCAATTATTAACAGCCAAGAGTTATCAGAAAAAGTGTCACATGATATCTATTTTACTGTACTGGTCTGCTGAGATAAAAGAGGCACACAGGTAACTTTCTCAAACCAGTTATGGCTTCAGAGATGATCACCATCATCCACTCTGTTGTTAGCTAATTAAATTTTTCTAGTCATTACTAGAAAACATTATCATTGGAACCTGACAGAAAGCTTTGAAATCATTAAGCCTTTCCTTTTTCTTCAATTGGTTTTGTTCCTGGTCCTGTCAGTCAAATGCTAATATTTATTTGAAACATTAAGGAAAATTATTCCTACTGAAAGATTCGCTGATCTACATCACTATTAGACAATTTATGAGCTTTGCTCATGAGAATGCTGGTATCTGTTAGTGGACACATACTGTATACAGTATTTATGTTCTGAAACCATGGAATCTGAAGATGAACTGTGCCTGCCACTATGTGTACAGGAAAGACGTCCTTTCACAGTCTCTGGTAGACTAAGTTATATTACATCTTGGCAGAACATGTTGAAATATATCTCTAAATTGTGCATATCTGGAACAAAATCTTCGTTCTCAAAGAGAAGCAATTTTTGTCAACTTAAGCATAAGAAATGCAGATTTCTAAACTGCTACTAAAAACATGTCACTGTTTTAAAGGTTTGTTTCTTCTTATATAAATTCTTTTAAAAGGCTGTGTTGGTTAGTTATTGAAAGATACAAATGCCTCCTTTCCTAAAATAATTGAATTAATTTTGAAGCCTAGTATGCTTTACCAGAGAATAGCAAGATTCGTTGAAAATGCAATTGCAAACATATTTCAGATATGTAAATCAGAAGGAAGGTTTCTTGGAAGAAGATCACACCCATGCTGTAATGGTATAGGTCATCATACACATATTAAAAAGAAATATATGAAAGAAAAAGATGTGCAGTTGATAACCTATATCCTGCATGTGCCCTAAGAATTTTTCAAGATGCTATATGGAAACAATCAGAACTTTCTCCTGTCTTTTCACAGCATTTAGGTGTACAAGGTGGAAAATAGAAATGCTTCTTATCAGTGCCCTGATAAGAGTAGAATTAATTATGAAAACAATGTTTCTTGTTTATTTCTGTTGCTGCTATACCTTATTGATTTAATGGAGGTATAGTTTCTTTTTATACAGTATTATTATAGTGTGAGAATAGCTGCTTCTATCTTGTTTGGCACTGTTGTTGCCAGGCTGGATGTATTAGCTGGTGATGGATGGCTCACTCACAGGAAAGCAGTGGAATCTTTTGTTAGGTGCCCTTGCATTACAAGACCTTCACACTGTGTTACCACCCACAAGTCAAGAGGTACAAACTGCTGAGCTGCTCATCTGTGACTCAGCATTCTGGGTGGGCTTGCTTTCTTTACTTCTGCACAGCACACAGATGTAAGTGTGCAGATGTCTTGTATCATGATTTACTATCTTCACTTCAAACTCCATATTCATTGCTCAGCTAATAATTCATTATATTTCTTCCTAAACTTTATAACAATCCTGTACAACCAGTGGCAAAATTCAGTGAAAAGGTCTTGCCAATGCAGCTTCTCTCTTTTTTCTTTTTTTTCCACTTCTTTTCTCTTCTTTCTAGAAGAACATAATGTTTCATACATCTAGTTTAGCTGAAAAAATAATCAAGGACACTGCCATTCAAATGATATGCTGCTATTCGCTGATAGTGCAGAAATTTAGTGTGGCATTCTCTGAGTATTTAAAACCGATAGAATTCTTCTTTTTATTCTGTATGGTGTTTTGAGTATTTAATACCTTTTTAATATCTGTTTTAGAATTCATGATGTAAAGATACAAACAGCTGACAGGAATGTTGTATTACATTGAATTCCTGTTAAGCAGAGTAGGTTTTTGACGGAGAATTTAATCCTGCAGATCTTACTCAGGTTTCATATACTAAAAATCCATGCTGACATCAAGAACTGAAAAGGGAATGTGAAATTGAGAATGTGATCTGTAGTCAGATTTATAATTTAATTAAATTCAAGCAGATCATTTAGCTGTTAAGGACTGGATTGCATCATTCCAGCCCATGTCCTGTTTAGCAGCAGTGTGAAATAACTTTGATCCAGGAGGAGTACTTCAGATACAGTACCATATCAAGATTTTACTTTTCATGTCATCATAACCAATTTTCCCACATGCAAGAAAAATATTTAGTTGAAGGTACATGCTTGGCATTGTTGCTTGCTCAAATCTCAACTTGGCAATCAAGTTCATCCCTTCATGGTAGTCACCACTTTATTTTCATAAATATGAAATTGTCACATTTCTGAAGGAGGCACAATACTTTTTGTATCACTGAACTTTTTTGCAGATCTAAAGCAAAAATGAGTTGCCCATTAGACTGTGAAGGCATGTGAGATATGTGATTTAGGGACCTAGTGCTCATTTGAAAGAGTTACAGGGACCCCAATAATGCTGTGTAGTCCTTAAAAGCTGAAATAGCACCTACAGAGCTTAAGAGAAAATTGCTGCACTGATCTCAAAATGATTACTAAAGGCAGCAGGTATTTTAATCTCTGCCTTATAATGGAGAATTAGAAAAACAGTGAAGCTGCATGATTTGGCTAAGGTCACTCAGCAGGTCAAAGTGATGTAATAAAGTGCAATTAGCAAAGCAGCAGGTGAGGGTAAGAAGCTGCATCAGGAAATGAAACACGGGATGCATTCTGAGCTGGGTGTGTTTTGAGAACTGAACTCCCTTATCGAGGTGCAGTTGTACGGTCATCACTTGGTGCCTGCTGGACCCTACCAGGCAACTGGGTGAAGCCACTGCAGAATGTGTGTGTATAGGTACCCTACCTACATGTGCCAGATTTACACTGAAGAAGCTTGTTATTATTCTGTTCATCCATTTCCTTTAAAACCCTATTTTTCTGTAGCTGCACCACCTGTTGCCATGGTAAGTTTCTCATGCTGTAACTCTTTGATGAGCAAGGAAGACATCTTGAAACACTGATAAGGGCTTGAGAAACTTGGTAATACCCAATGTCCTCCCCATAGCACTGAGAACAGTTGGACTGGACCCTAAAAACCTACATAGTCTTAAACTTTATAGTGCTGACGGTTCTAGAAATAACAGAAGTTCTATTTTCGACCAATTTAGGGATAATTTTCGATTCAGAGTAGTTTGTTTGGGTTTTTCCACTTTGGAGTCTGCTTAGCTAAATTAATGAAAATAAGGCACCTGATTTTGTAATATATAGTCAACCAAAAACAACCCTAATAATATCTTTAAGTATCTAGAAAGCAGATAGTTTTTTAGTATAAAAAAACTTTATACCAGATTCTTCATCTGGACTTATTTCAATGAATCATTCTCATTCATAACTCCCACAGATAAAACACAGAGAAAGCTATAAAGTATAACTTGCCGTGCCTCCATTTCTCTCATTTTTCTTGTAAATACACTTTTGGCAGGGCTGGTCATGTTTTCTACCTGTAAATGCAACTATGTCCACTTCAAATTAAATTTTCCAAGATGGGTATCTGCTCAACCCAAGGATTTTGGTCAAAATGCTAAACAGTTCAGAAAAATAAAAAATCATTTTTCTGTCACATCCAGAAAAATATGTTTGGGATGCATGGTGAAGGGGTCAGGAGAAACATACAGAACACGCAAAAGCTCTGTCTGTATTACCAAATTAGACAACACCAGAATGATCCCATCTCAGATTTATTTTCCCAGTGCTTATATTTTTAATTGCAGTCTTGCCTATTGTACAAGTTGATGTCTGTGGAAATTTGTAAGGGTTATATGCCCAAATAGACTCATAGCCACAGAACTACTGGCAGACTTTCCCAGTGATTTGGAGGGTGTTTAACAGTAAACAGCTGAGTTTGGCTAAAACAGAGGAATGGATTATATGGTCCTTCAACATTCCTATCAGCAGAGTTTTGTGTGAGGGTAGACAAACTGCTCAAACTAAAAGCCTGCTAATGTGTTTCTTGTTGCCCTGAGATCTTACAAAAGCTCTTCGGATCTGATTTTCATCAGAGTTGCAAGTGTCATCATCAGCTGTGCCTGACTGTGTAAAATGCTGTTTAAGGTTAGCTGCAAGCCTTGGCTTTTCCAGGCAATGTAACCATGTTGAATGCTTTATTTTAACTCAGGAATATACTAAACTATTAGTTACACTTATGAGGTATTCACATAGTATAACACAAATGACACAGAAAGAAAACTGCAAGGTTCATAATTTTGTCAAGAAAAATTAGTTTTGAATAGAGTTCAAACTATTAATAGAGGAAAAAAATGTTGAATAATGAGGATAAAAGAAATATTGAATAGCTTTTCTTTCAGTGCTCTTTCTTATGTGTGAAATCAAGCAGAAAAAAAAATTAACTCAGCCATTTTAAACTCAATGGTTGAAACAACAACAACAACAACAAACAAGAAAAAAACCTAAGAAAGTTTAATTCAGACTGACTACATCAGAGATCAGAGCTATACATGACAAGACCTGAATTTGGGTTTCACTGACCTGTACCTGATATTTAACTAACTTCACAGTGCTTAGCTTACTTTAGCCATTTAATTTGCAAGCCTGATGTTTCTACCCACCTAATAGTTTTCATCAAAGAAAAATGTCTCCAAGCTTATGGAAAGGTTTACACAATTTTACAAATTGAGGTTTCCTGTGTCATAAACTTGCTTTGGATATAAGGAATTCCCCTGAGTGACCCAAAAATTATTTTCTGATTCTGTCATGAAAATCTATTTGTTTTGGAGACTATCACGAGGCATCCACAAAGTTGTTGTTTGCCAATTCAGTTAACTTGGTAGAAGCTGGAAAAAGATGTCTGTATTCCTCTACTCCACTGATCAGGATTTTCTTCTTCTATGTGAAGTTACCTTGGTGTAACACTTGGGGAAATACAGAGCACATTCATCACCTAGCTTCAAATACCTACTTTTGCTGCTACAGGTACCTAGGGTACCTACACATTCAGTGGAGTGATCTTTGCTTTCAAAAAATAATTCAGAGTACCTAAGCCAAATGCTCTAAAACACGCTCTGGATGTACCTTGTCTCCATTGGCTGGCTGAAGAAACTAATTAATGTGTTTAAAAAATGCCTCCCTCTCCAGCCTAAATCTTTAAATTCTCTCACAATTCATTTATTTTAATAAGAACTTATTTTAATTAGTCTCTCATGGGCCTGATTTTGTTAATATTATCAAGAAATGAAACACAACTCCAACCCAACTTGTTCTTACAAGTTCCCATTCTCATCCATACCAGCACTCAGAATTAATTTATTCTGGAAGAATATATTTACTGTACTGTAATATCTGCATAAAGTGTTGGTATTCATAAAATTCACCCCCACAAACCTACTTTTTTATTACACTGCCAAAAGCACACTCATACTACTGTGCATGGACTATGAGCCTTCGTCTCAAGCAGATGGTTGCAGGTACAGAGAAGGAATTGAGGCAGCACATGATAAATTTGTAGCAGTATAAAAATTAAGAATTTAGATGAGAAATCTAGGCTAAAATGATAGCTTAAGTTTTATATAGTAACTTTACTAAAACATTCAGAAAGGAAAAAAAAAATTTAGAAATACCAGTGTTTAGTTTGTTCCTTTGCCTTTTCTTTCCCCTGTTGTTCACACTCGTCCTTTTAGAGACTATAAGCAGGTGGTCACACGCACTCCATTCTACCTGTGCTTTGCAGGGAACAGGAATGTGTTAGAACTGTATAGCAAATTCTATTATGTTTTGTAACTGCTTTATCTCATAGCATGCAGAATTTGGAAGGTCATGTCTTCCAGAGTTTTCTGTCATCCAAACTATAACCCTATGTCACAGAGATGCTTTGTGAAGCTACATAGGTCATTTAAGCAAAAAAATTAATGTGACAACTAATCTTATGTTCTTTATTGAATATGTCTGCCCAACTTTATCTTGATTTTCAGATTTTTGGAGCCTTAGGGAAGTACTGTACCTTTTGAATGGTGTTCAGGGAATTAAGAGTGCTGAACATCATTTGCAATAAATCACTGGCTTCTGAAGGACTGGGCCTCAGGTTGGGACTCTCCACAGCCCTGAGTTCTGGACCTACCATTACCACCCTCTCTAGGATATGCCACCACTCAGACTTACAGTGATCTTCCAGTCTATCAGGTGAGCTGTAGTATTTTTCTATATGGTTTTAGTTTGTGTCAAATGTGAGATAATTAGGTCACCTCAGTCTGCAAAAAATAGGATTATTTTAAACTAGTTCATATTTTGTTTGCCATTGTAAAAGAGCTTATACAGAGACACCTATGGTGCTTGTTACTTTGAGGCAGGACAGTGTGATTATGTATCTAAATTCTTACACTTTTTCTGTCATAAAAAAATACAATACTTAATCATCTTCCTCACAGAAGTAACACAATAATAAATAAACTATATTTGTGCAGTGTGTTGAACATAGAAATAATTTTTTAAAATGCCAAATATTCGAAGAAATTGTCTCCCCTTGGGAGAAGTTAATCCGTTGAGATAGTATGTGAAAACCAAATTTTGCAGATTCTGGAGATTTTGTTGCTCTGTTTTCCACTTGTTCATCTCTGAAAATATTGGTATCTTTTTGAGCTGCTGTGAACATTCACTTATTGAGTTTTATATGGTTCAGTTACTGTAGGATTGTTGCTACAAACTATGTACAATGAAAATCTGTTAGAAAGTAAATAAAACAACAGCAGCAACCATTTGTATGAAAAAGAGAAAACAAAAAAGGGTCATACCATTAGAGTTTAAGACAGATACAAGTATTGAAGTCAATCTTATATCCAGAATGAATCTTTTGGAGAAAAGGGTAGTAAGGGGTCCTGTAGTTAAAGAGTATGTTCTCTTGTGTATGCTAAAGAACATAATGTAATTATATTGGAAATTATAAATTTAACATTTCCTAAATCCTTTAAGCTAAATACTGAGTTGTATTTTTTCTGTAATAAGCTTATATACATCCATATGTCATAGAAAAGTACAATTATTGCATTTAGTTATTAGAAATGAACTTGTTGCTTCAGCAAAGAGCACGTGAAACAAAAGACCATTGTCTTTTGCTGTTGGTAGCCAGTGCATCCAGAAGGTTTCAGCTCACAAAAGCAGCATCAGTAGCTAATGTGGAGTCCTGCTGTAGCTGGACACACCTTCATTTCCTACACCACGGTGCAACCACAGTCCTTCCCTTGTTTCTCCTGACTGCACACCAGAAAACAGACCTGAAGTCTGCCCTGAGAAACCGCATGAAGGCCTCATATGGGACCCCATTCCCTGTCACTGTGAGTTAAAAAGGAGAGGGCACTTTTCTGCCCATGCTATTTTTGGTTCTGCTCTTGCAAATGGTGATAAAAATTTAAACTATGCTCTGGTTTTGACATAGATTTTTCTCTGCAGAGAAGGAGCTAAAAGAATGTGGCCAGAAGCTATTCAAACCTAGCAAAACTCTAGACTTGAGAAAAAATTCAGTGGATTTTTCAAGATTCTTTCTCCTAGCTAGAGCTGGAAATAAACCCTAGGTGACAGTATTCACACTTCAGTTTTACGTAGGCTGTGAGTGAGATAAAGAAAAGGGTGAAAATATGCAGCTTTCTTAAGGATTTCTTAGATTATATTTATGTGTGTTAACACAGTAAATAGTAATTGAAGGCTCTTAGAAATATTTTATTTGTTATTATTTTTGCTTTGCATATAGCAAGTGAAAGAAGAAGGGGGAAACTGCACTGCATCACACAGCATAGTGTTCATCAGGACCAAAATACCTTTGCTTAGAGCCCAAGCTCCTAACCATTATACCACATTTGCTAAAATGGCTTACTAGGGGGACTTGAAGTAGGTGATCATGATTGCCTAAAGAAAATGACATAGTATTCTTGGAAACTTGAGAGTAGTAATTCCTTTTCACTCAGTAACTGCAGTTTTTAATAAGTGGTAAAATATTTCAGAAGGCTGAGAGACTCATATTTCTAGAAGATGAACAAAAGTCTGTAGAGGAGGAAAGCGAAGTCTGATTTTTCCCCATCCTGAGCAAGCTGATACTTTGTAGCAAAATACTAAGATTCATCTAATTCCATTACTTCCTTGCATTTTCTGATTTTTTTGTTTTCCAGCTGCATATATATGTATATATATGTATGGGTGTATATCTATATATATATATGTATGTATATGCATATATACTCAGTTCAGGTCCAAAGGACTATTTAACCACGTTGCAGGTATGTGTCAAAAAAACCCCAAATGAGATTAAATCCCCCATACTGTTTAGAAAATGTCCCTGAATGCCTAGTGTAGACTATGTAGCTGTCTTTCAGGTAACTGAGATTGTGCAAAATTAAAAACATTTAAGGAACAAAGTTTTAAATTTCAGTTGTGGGAGTTGCTTTCATTAAAAGCTACAGATTGTGTATATCATGTCATATCATTAATTAAATTATGTAGAGCTGAGAACAAGGCATAAGGCACAGGCTTGTCCTTGGAGTTCGAGGTAGGCCTGTTCTGTGCCCAATGCTCTGTTGTCAGGCAAGAAGTTGAAAAGTGCCCATAGAGAAGCACAGCCCAATGCACAAGAGCTTTGCTGTGAACAGACCATTCAAGGCTTCACTTTGAGCTTCTCGTGCACCTCATTCACTTTATGGAAACTGGCCTACGGAATTTCCCAGAAGTGAATTTTCTGTACTTCTGTAACTTTTGCTAATTCTTTTCTCTGATGGCTTTGTTCTTAAATTGGTTGTTCAGTAAAGAAGTAGGATTTGCTTAGGAGAAGACAGTTCTGTTGATAACTCTTGACATTTTTAAAAGATAGATTAGACACTTCTCTCTGTATTTGAGCACTGAAGACATACCTTCATTTTCAGAAGTACTGACAGCCTGCATCTTTTACTAGTCTCAGCTTCCGGTTCTCAAAAACCAGGAGTCATCACTGGCATAGATCTAAATATCCTGACCCAAAACAGCTTTTTTGTACTTCTTGTCTTGCATCTTTATACAGATACTGTTGAAATTAATATGTTACAGATTTTTGAGACAGCCAGCTAGTACTAATGAAAGCTCAAGACTTACTGAAAATGCATGTATCACACAAATGTTTCACTATTATCTGGAATTAGAGCTGAAGTGAGCCTCCTTTATTTTTCTAAGAGCATCCCTAATGACTGGGATATGTTGCTGTGGTCATGCACTATAATGATAGTCTACAAAACAGGTAAGTAAATGAGATAAATTGTGTATGTATATGCATTTTTCTCAAGATAGGTAGAATTAAATGCAGAATACTCAGCTATATATAAATACATATAATACATATAATACACTCTGGACCACACTAGTAATAATGAAAGCTCTCAGTTACTCCCAAACCTTACTGGTGAGTTCCGTAGATATATCTGTAACCCCTCTGCAGCATGTAACTTTGGGTGTCTAATCTCTCCTTGTAACACTGATACAGAGATAACTCTTTACCTAGGGCTGAATCTAGCCTTTAGGCTGTGTCCTGAACTCTCTTTTCTCTCAAAGTCAAATATTATTTTTAGCTTTTATTGACCTGACCATCTGACTCCACTCAGCATTTGTTTCTGGTCAAATGCACTGCTCCCTGTCTAGGTCTAAACTGACTTACCAAAGAAGTTGTGTTCTTCAGGCATGAAATGGGGTTTTATTACTGAGGCCCACAGTGCAGATCGTTGGAAGTTATGTAATAATATGAAAGGACATATAATTGAAAGGCTGTCAGAAGATAAAAGGGTATCAAGCTTCCCAGAGCATTCACGTTGCAGCTCCTGAAGCTGGCTGACATTGAAAGAGCGATTCAGTGCTCAGTGCCGGCCCCTCTGGTGGCAGCGCTGCTCCTCCTCGATGCTGCCTGTTGAAATTGCACAGAGTCTGCAGCACAGAACCTAATACAGGAGTTTTCCATTAAAGACATTAGCTGCTGCATTTCACAGTTACTTCTGGCTCAACTCACCTGCTGGGGACTCAGTACTTTGTCCTTGAGTAGGCAGGATTGCCTGCATTCTGTTCTTCCTGCTGGAGCAGAGAGGAAGTGGAGTATGAGTGCATATGGAGCAATGCACAAGTGACTAACGGCAATACAGGCATATATTATTCTTGGATTTGTTTTAAATGTCAAGCAATAATACATGAGTAGTAAAAGTAAGTCTTTAACTATCCTGACATTCTCCTAAATGTGCAGTAAAACCGTGAGAGATGCCTGTATTTACTACAAATAATAAAACTGGAGCTTACACTAATCAAATTCAAATCAGTTCAACTGCATAATTTTCAGTGAATAGGTGCTTATAAAACACAGAATGAACTCCAGAAGGGAAGTTTCCTTCCTAATCAAAAGCAGTCAGCTTTAAACACCAGCCAGTCAGGTGATAGGTTTGTCATTTCTCAGCTGTGCTCTTGGAGGGAATTTGCCAAGGCGGTTTGACAGCCTTTAAACTTTGCAGAGCATTTTTTGCCTGTTTCTGAACATCATGTTGAGCTACAAAAAACTCCTGGGAGACTGGGAGGAGAGGCAGAATAACAGCAATTCTATTAAAATAAATTTGCTGCAATGAACGTCAAGCAGAGTTTATGGTGCGCAGAAACAAATATTTCCTGAAAAGAAATTTCGACCCCCCTCAGGTCTGATTCTTCCTTGTCTAATGGTGTCCAGCTACTTTGGGGGACTGAGGAGTGTCAATGATTAATTGCCTGGGTGTCAGAGCAATAAAGGCTTGTAATGCATCATTAAAAGCTAGAAATCAGGGTGTCTGAACTATCATGGGACGCTTAAAATTAATATATTATTCATATGTACAATTAATAGCCCAAGTCAGAAATCATTTGCTTTCATAATTTAGAACAATGGCAGCTCTCCAGTGAAAACATACTTACAGTAGTTTTACATTGCTTTCTAAAGGCTTAGTACAAAACGGAGAGACAAAAATTAATATGCACCAAGGCGGTTAAAGAGAAACCTGTCTTTGAACTGTTCTTTCATTTTAATCAGCATGAGCTCTACTAAATAGGGAAAAGAATTATGAGTACGAGGCTAGCATCTAGGTTACTGAGGGCAAATCACTCTCAGGGCAGTAAGTTTGCAATCTGAGCAACAGAGTCTGAGCTGTGCATGACTTGGGATGAACAAGTCTTCTGTATTTTAACCTGGCATGAACATCAATTGCAAGGCGGCCAACGTGAAGTCCCTCAACCAACTTCCCCTACATGAAGGTCTGTTCTCCCCTCCAAAGACAATTACAACACTGTGCTAGAAGGATTTTTCAGTGTTTTCTATTTCTATTTTCTAGTGTCTTTCTAATGTTGTTCTAGTTGTTTTCTATTTCACTCTATATCCTCCGCTGTGGGACCTCATACATGTTTTAGTAATTTTTGGTATTGGTTGAAGTCACATTAAGCTTCTTAAATTCTTAAATGGCTTCTTGGAGGGATTTTGTTGGATTTTTTTTCTTGTAACTTAGGTTATAAAAGTAGCACCATAAACATTAATTGAAGAGCCATTAAGCAGTAGGGCTGTTTGTTTTGGGTTGATAGAGGACATAAAACTTCATACCCTGTGGTGGAAAACAATTAGATCTGATGATGAACATGCTATTAAATATACCATTACCAGCCTTTTATCAGTTTAACTTCAGAAAATAGCAACCAGCTGTAGTCAAAGCATACACAAATGATAGAAAGTCATATTTTAACTGTCATGTCATAGCCTGTTATAAATATTGTCATTTCTAATGTTTCATGCTAATGACAGTGATTAATAGTAGTCATTACCTCTGTTCATTCTCATAAAAATTTCCTCTAGAGAGTATGATCACAGCTAGAATGCTGTTTAAAATTAGATTTTGTTCTTCTAAAATAGATAACATAAAAAATATTTAAATACTGAGAGGCTTGCTAACGATTATATTTTGTAATAGCATGTGTTTAACAACTACAGCTTTTGTTAATTGGGCCGTAAGTTGAACAGATATCCCTTTTAGAAACATTTTTGTCATGTTAGCGTGTCATATCTTCTTATGGTCTCTGAACAGTAGAATAAAAGGTGAATCTCACAGAAGCCATAAAAAAAGTCTGATGCCACCCCTGTAGAAGCTTAATATTAAGAACATTGAATTTTCTCATCCATTTCTTATTTCAGTTATGAATTCTGCTTACTTGACAGGTACAGAGTACTTCATTATGTGCACGAACAGAAATGCTTAAATGGATGAAGCAGCTATTTACGTCTGATAGGAGCTAAGTGGGACATTAAATTAATGCCAAACAAGTGAGTGCTCATTTTAGTTTTGTTATAAATGGCTGCAGCACAGCAGTAATGTGTTGACTCTTATGTGCTGACAAGTTCTATATTTCTTACAAACTTCCCTTAGAGCTCATCGTGGAAAGACAAATTCACACTCTGCATGATGAAATTAGCAGCAGATGCATTAATAATTGAATAAGGATCTCTGGAGACACACCACAGTTCAGAAAGAGAGTTGTTGACTGGCTGGTTTAAGTAGAGGCTTGTGTTCTTATATATATGCACTTACATAAGCCCCGAGTTAAGAGCTGCTGCCTGTATGTAGCCTTTGATATCAAATCCACTTCCTGCTCTTAGAAGGCTTTGCATAGTTTCATTTGACAGGTCCACAAGCAGACTGACAACCATTAATCTGGGCAGAGTGTGGCCTTGCTCATTCCTTCTTCTATCTGACTGTTCTTAAACTTCAAGGCAAACTGAATGCAGTTTCTTTGGAAATCATCTCCAGACAATGAATGGGATATGAGTGACTGGAAGATTTTCACTGTATGCCAGACCCTTGTCATGGACGTCCATTTCTATAGGGCTGAAAGTTTCCTGAAGTGCAAATCCCAGCTTCTCTCACAGAAGGATTAGGATACTGTACTGCCATCTTTCTTTCCAGAAATTGTGATGTCCTTTGATTTAACCACATGCTCAGGTCTGAGAGGGAAGGAATTTCACAGAATCACAGAGACCACAGTTAGTCGCCTAATCCCAGTTCCCTTCTCAAGAAGGCCCATCCTAGAGCACATTGTACAGGCAATGTGTGTTCAGACAATTCTTTAATATCTCCAGTGAGGGAGACTCCACAATCTCTCTGGGCAATCTGTTTCAGTGCTCAGTCACTGCAAAATGTTTAAAGATCTAAAAGATTAAAGAAACTCTTCTTCATATTCAAGTGGAATTTCCTGTGCATCACTTTCTGCCCATTGTGTCTTGTCCTATTGCTCAGCACCACTGTGCACAACCTGGAAACATCCTCTTGACACCTTCCCTTCAGATACTGATAGACAGTAATGAGTTCCCCTCTCAGTCGTTTCTTCTCGAGGCTCAACAGGCCCAGCTCTCTCAGCCCATCCTTGTAAGAGAGATGCTTCAATCCCTTAATCATCTTTTCTCCTCTCCACTGGACTCACTCCAGGAGCTCCATGTCTCTAATGTACTGAAGAGCCCAGAACTGGACACAGCACTCCAGATGTGGTCTCACCAGGGCCGATCACATCCCTCAACCTGCTGGCAATGATCTTCCTGAAGTAACCCCGGATACCATCAGCCTTCTGAGTGTACCACAAGGGTACACTGCCAGCTCAATTTGTGTCTTTTGGACAATAGCAAAAAAGCAAGAGAATTGTCAGAAAAATAACTACTTTTTAAAGATATCACCAAGTCGATGATGTAATTTTTAATAGTTGCTTTGTAATCACACCAAATAATATTATGCTCAGAGGATATTGACAAAATAGTGTGATATTTCATCCACAGCAATACTATTGGTGCAAATTCTTCTGGGTTTAAAAATCAGAATTTTATTGCACTAATGCCAAGAGAGTAATAGTAATTTGATAGTCTAAAAATTTGTTCCAGTTTGAAGAAAGCCAAGATTTAGCACAGTGTTACTAGATTAATTCCACAGAGCTCTCCTAACTATGCATGCAGACTTCAGTCTGCAGGTTTTGAGCACAGGTTGAATTGACTTCTGTGTTTTGTTTTCCTCCAGGTTATTTTATAAATCTCAGGATCTCTCTGTAAGAAAAATTTATCTTCAAAATATCTATCAGTGTGTTTTCTGGAGTTTCATCAGCTAAAGAAAAGCAAATTCTAATCTTAGATTTTAAATATATTGCAATATTTTTCATAAGCTACAATATGATTTAATAAAGTGGTGCTGTTTTTAAAGCAATACTCAAGATTCAATTGTCCTTAAAACAGTACTTCAATTCCTTCTATTTAGATATGCAATTCTTTTTATTCAATAGCCATGCATATGTTATTTATTCAGTAAGAGTTTGGTATGAATCTCATCGTAATGGAAATATGGAATTTGAGATCTTTTTAGTATGAGAAACATTTAAACAGTTTCTGTTGTCACTTGAAATAAGAGTTAAGTCCCAGAGATTTATATTTGTATAATGAAGTATTGTCTCAATCTAGATACTCTGAAACATCCTGCAAATGGCTCAGCTGAGGAAAGAACAGTATATATTTTGCTTTGTGATATTGAAACACAATGCAGATATTAAGACATCAGAGACAATCAGGTGAAGGAGTAAGCATGCCAAAATAATACCCTGATTTCCGCATCTTTTCTTCTTTTGGAGTGTTTGGAACAAAGATGTGAAAATTGGATTTACATAAACATTTTTAGTCAAGACAGGTACCATTTCAGAATTATTTTTTTCATTTGATTAACACATGTGTAATACATTTCATTGCTGTTTAAAAAAAAGTAATCTTACCATCATCTGAGTTTTTAAGGAAACGACTAAGTACTTGAACAAGGTCATGAACTGCTAGATGAGAGGAATGTACATGAGTTACACAGACCAAAGAGGAATAAAGGAACTGTATTGACAGGGGCGGGGGAAAGAGAGATCATGAGTCATTAACTATGGCTTTATGCTTCACATCTCTCTATAGTGGGTTTAATCCTATTAAATGATTTCCATTCGTTCTGTTATTTCCATAAGATCCTAAGTCTTCTTCAGGTTAGAAGTGAATATTATGCAAATAACTTTTGTACCTATTTTTAGCATATATAAGGCTCATCAGTGGTACCAGTGTTTATCTTAACATCTGAAGTAATCACCAAATTTCACAAATCTGGCAGTTATCACTCCTTTAAAAGTGAGGAGATATTTCTGAAGCCTTTCAATGAGTGAATAAACCAATGGGTTTTATCCATGTTTTGCAGGTCACTGGATGTTCAAAACAGCAAAGCAAATTAAAAGAACCCCTTGTCCTTTTCTATCACAGTAATTTTGCACTTGAGTATATGAGCATTTGCTAATATAAAAGCTATTGAGGAAGATATGGAAGGAACTTCTTCTGACACTGCCTTATAAGGTAGAAATAAATGTTGCGTTTCAAATCACAGCTCTCCTTGAAATTTGATTTCATTTTAAAAGGCATCTTGAGCACCAAATTTTTGTCTCTTGGTGACTTCCAATCAGACAAATCCTCTTAAATTGAAAACAGTGTTTTCTAATTGTCATCCTTTAACCTCAGCCTGAAGATCAAGTAGCTATGTTTTGATTTATGCCTCATCACTACTATTGATGTTTCTGCAGGCCATAAATTTTTTTTCCCCTTGTACACTCCCCTTCTAGCCTTTGTAGTCTTCCTCAGTTGTCCCTTTTTGTTATTGTTGTTGTTGTCATTGTTGTTGTTATGTCTCTTTGAATATTTGCCCAACTATTGTTTAGGTGCATCCTTTTTTTGGAATAAGTTGGGAAATCTGTTGGTACTCCATGCACCTTTTTGTACTTTTCTACAAATTACCCAGAAGAATAAATTGTTCCTTAGACTCAATATGTGAAATAAGGGGGCGAAAAAAGAACAAAACTTTTTTTTTTTTTTTTACATATTTTACTGAACTGGAACATGGTTGTGGAGAAACTGGTATATGCTGCACACTCCATAAGTACTCTGGGAGAGCACAAGCTATAGGAATGGCCAACACAACTGAAGCAGAGTAAGATGCTGCAGCAGCAAATTATCACAGAATATCAATTCTTTCTTCAGGAGCTCTTGGGATGACAGACTAAGCATGGGCAGTGTCCATAGAGAGTCCTTGTCTGCTGGGTTCAAACAAAACAAGTATATAGGGCTGAAGTCCCTGTGCATTTCCAGATTATCCTCTGAGAGCTGTGATAGCTGTGCTGAGTTGGCAGGGCCAAAAATTCAAGACAGAATTCTCCACAGAATGCATTTGATTTCTTTGTAGCCCACTCTGAGAAGAGAAAGGTCAGGTGTTTCCATATATACTCTGTAAATCTTCTTTGAATTTAATAAATTGGATGGGATGCCAATTACACAGAATGATCCAAGCATTTGGATAAAATGATATCACTTCATTCATCCCAGTAAGTAATACCATGATTCTAACTTCTCCTGCTATTTGAGAAAGTAGGACCTATTTTTTGAATGTCCTGTATGAGAAGTGCAGCCTTTTCTGATCACAGACAAAGGTGGGTATTTTTACCAGCTTTTCCCTTTTGCTTTTCAGTGTACTGAAAGGACTTTCCTCTCCCATCATGGTTTTTCTTGGTTTCCTAACATTTATCAAATCCAATTAGTGTTGTCAGCTTTCTTGCTTCCCTTCTGTCTCTGGTAATGCAGATAATGCACAGGATATCTCCTGACTGGAATAAAAATGTCTGGTTTGAACTTCCCTATGCACAACTTTCTAAAATTGGGTAATAACTTAACACCTGCAGTTCCAAAGTCTTCCATATTGCACAGTGGACATTTAATTTTCCATTAAAGAAGTGGACTTCTTCTTCAAGGCCTGTTTTAGGAGCAGATTTCCCACTGCTGAAACAGTAAACTCAGTTTTGTCTTTCAGAGACTCTTTGGAAATGCCTCTCTCCCACAGAGCTGCAGTTTCCTGTCCTTTCTGTTACCTACCTATGATAATCATAGCTCCTGTGGAGTTGATATGAGATTTGTACAGAGGTGTTTGCAACCTAAAAATGACAGTCTTCATGGGACTGTGAAGAAAATTAAGAAGACAGAACCAGCATACAGTATAAATAAATTCTGGTTACAATCCTAATCCAAGATGGAAATTCAGTCCATGCACTTTGATCTTCCTGTAAAGTAATGTTTAATATTCATCTCCATAGTTGTATTTGTATGCTCTCAATGTCTCCTCTAATGTACTTCTAAACTTGTCATTTTAAGATATAAAACCTTTTTGAACGTAGATGGTACAGTAAAGACTTTCAAAAGATAATTACAATTTTAAAGACTTCAGTTAGGGCAGCAATTCCTCAGTACAAGCAACGGGATCCTCTTAGTCACTAGATAAATACACTAAGAAAGTTAGAAAGGCTGGAATCTCGAGATGGAAGTTGGAAACGCAAAGCAAGATGGAATACTTTTTTTCTCTGAAAAATAAAAAGCTGTGTGTCTTGGATGCTGCCAAACAGGGACAACTGAAATTTAGGCGAGAAACATGGATATTGTGCTTGCATAACAGTGCTTGCACAGAAATTACCAGAAAAGACCCAAGGAGTACAAGGTACTTCAAAATCAGGTGACATTGCAGATTTAAAGGGATGACTTGGAGCAGCTCCTGAAAACTCCTGTGCCCAGACATAAGCAGAAAGCTGGATGTTAGCACAGGAATTTCCCTTGCCAGGGCAACTGATTTTGCACTCTCTATAGCTTTAACAGCAAACTTACTTGAAGTTAAAGCCTTAAAAGTGAATCCATCTTTTGGCTGATTTGTTTCCTTTTAAGCAATGGTCAAGAAAAAGCTGGCAATGCATGCATCATTTTTCATAGTATTGGAACAGGCCACAAATTATTAGTGTTTATATAAGTAAGAAATAACACAGGTTGGAATCACACTCTTACATTGGCTAAAAACTAAAATTATCAGCATGAAGCACCCTCATCTCTCAGTAAATGGAGCACAGATAAAGGCTGTGTGTGTTGGCACTGCACTATATAATCATCTTTCACTTTAGCATGGGGGGTTGGTGAAATAAGCAGTTACACTGATAAACAGGGAACCTCTTTCAGATTCAGGTATGGACCCAGAAAGAGATGGCCTGTTGGACAACCAGTGTTAAATCTAAGCTAAGATTACAAATGTAGTGATAGGTTACCCAGGGGGAATAACAGCCAACACAGGAAGTTCATCCCCACTCTCAGGAATCTCATGTCTCATTTTTGTCTCAAAGGGGAAGAATTTACGACTTGATTTTTTTTACTAAGATGTCACATTGCTCTAGAATTTTTCCCCGTGTTAAATGTACAGAACAGAATTCAACATGAGGGTTCCACTAGAAGACTAAAGTGGAGTTTGCTGTGTTCATTCTTATTGAAGGATTAGGCAGTAATGTTTTCACCAGAATTACAGTCGTTCCCATTGCACATAAACACATATTTATGACGTATTAGAAGCACTTCAGTTCAGTGCTTGCTAGGAATTAGACACAGTGATTTGTTCAAGCTCATTTGCCATTTCTAAAAAAAGTTGGTTTGCTCTGAGCTGTTCTGCTTTTGCTTGTTTCTAAATTAAATTAATAATAAAATTTTCATCTGCAGGGAGCACTGAGAGTTCAGCCACTAGAATTTTTCAAGTATTTTAGGTGCAGATTAAAGCAGACTACTGGGCTATAAATCAATCTAATACTGTAATTGCCCTTCCCACTCAACTGTTTACTGTTTCCTGGACATCAGTTACACATCAAGCAGATGTTTCTTTCAGGGATGCACACAATGACTACTAGATATTTTCTATGAATCCAATTAATTTAAAATCAAGGAATATTAATTAGTATCCAGAGTTCTGAAGTACACCTTTCTGCATTTTGTCAAAATGAATATTGCATATTGGTATATTTCTCAGTGGCCCATTTTAACATAATCTCTGAGATGTCTTTTCAGTTCTATCCTACTTATATTTTTGTGCACTTCCTATTTTGACATCTCACTTTGAGTCATATTCTTATATTCTAATTAAAGTGTATTCAACATCAATCTTTATATGAATACCAAGTGGTGCAATATTAGCCTTTTATTATGGTTTTCCAATTATCCCTATTGCTTTTTATCATAATCTCATCTAGCTTTTTAACTTCTCCCAATCAACTCTGGTCCAGAAAGATATTTAAGATATGACAATACTGACGTAGTCAGAAAGCAAGATCTTTTGTGATGACTGGTGTTTAATTGGCAGTTGAATGGAAAATATTTTGAATATTTGGGTACTCACTCTGAGTTTGTCTATGAAATCAGGAAGAATTATCTCTGCAGAACAGGGTGCAAGGACTGTGAGACTTTTGCAGGCTCTCCTAATGCATCATATAATGACAACGTGGAAAAAATTATCCTGAATTAAATACAAAAATGTAATCTATGTTCTCTGTGTTTTCTGTATCTGCTGTTCTTGTGCTCCAGATCTCTTTCTTAGAATTTCTACTTGCCCTATGTCCCAGAAATATTTTCTGTAATATTGTATTTTGTTTAGCATTATCATAAATATACTTTTGAGTAAAAACCACTTATTTTGTAAATATTTGTGAACTGTTGAAAATCATTCATACCAGTATCTGTGGATTCAGCTGGAAGAATGAGGTAAGCATAACATTATGGTGGCAAATAATTCACTTAAAGAAAACAATGTATATGCTTCAGAGGTACAGATACCTCAGTAGAATCCTGCATGTGTCTGTCTTGTCAACAAAAGGGCAGGTATTTCCATCACATGGAAATTGGCTGGCACTAGTTCTCTGTGAGAACTGGAAAAAGTGACAGGATGACTCATTTTGTCAAGGACAAAAGGAGAGTGAAGGGCAATGCAACAAAAAAACCAATAATATATTGAGGCATATAATTAAAAAGATTTGAATGATACTTATCCAAGCAAAGAACAGTTAAGAATGATAAATGCAATAAGTGTAAGAAATAAACATGAGAACTCGTTTAAGCTTTTTACTAAAACCACAAAAGGTTGACTTACCATAAGCTATAAAAGATGTCATTAAATCATCAGCCTTTACGAATTGCCTATTGTGGTTTCTGAGATATTCCTTTCTCTTCCAGTACTCTGATTAATTGTGTGCAACTCCAGGAATTGATACCTGTAAGGAAGTTCCAATGTCAGAGAGACAAAAAAAGTAAAATATAAAGAAAAGTCCTATCTCACTACAGTGAGAAATCCTGTTCATCTCAGTGGGTCTTACCATGGGTGTATAGGTGGTAAGATCTGTCTCTAAAATGATGCTGTGCTAAATATGAGAGTACAGCAGACAGTTTAATGACAAGACAGTTTAATCAAGTCAATTCAAAGGTGTTCTGTGGAGTATAGTCTGTGTACCAATAAAAATCTCCACATTTTTTATTAATTCCATTAAAGTAGAACGCTACCTCCAAATATTTATAGAGATCAAGCAGACTCACTTCAGGACAAGTCCTTCATACATACCACAGGGACCTTTCCTGAAATGTAAACAGTTGGCATCTGCTGAACCGTAATCCCTAAATCAGAAACACAAATGTTTGGATTAACAAAAAATGGAAAGCCTTATTCTTTGTTGTTGACCTCCTAGTACGTATTTTTTCACTTTCAGTGTTGTGTGCATGATCAGCATTCTTTATTCAGCACCTGAAATGCAGTGACTTTTTTGCATAGTGACCACAAAGGACAGTGGTGATTAAATTCAACCCAGCACAGACGCTCAGTGATGCTCACTGACTTCGGAAGATTTGAAATCCAACCTTTGGTTCAATGCTACATGTGATGCAGTATGAAGCAACTGAGATTTGATACTCTTAAGAATCAGATAAATAAAAGGGTATTTATTTTACTCCTTTAAAAGAGTATATTGATCTGATGCAGGAGGAACTTGAGGAAATATAAAATACAACCTTGTGAGTACCATCATTGAAATCTATTTGGTTTTATGCACAGAGAGTTTTAGCATCCCACTGCATCACGGACTGTGTTCAATAACTGTTAAGTGAAAACACTTAACACACCTGGAACTGCTGTCTGTTATGTACAGTGCATATACATGTAATACAGAATGAATACATACAGAATATTCCATTGTACAAACTAAAGCTATCATAATGAGCAAGCTGCTTTAATTGGAATGCTGAGGGAATGAAATTTGAGATTATTTTACAATTCGAGATTATTTTTGGCTAGTATTTTTTTCTTGAAGAGATTAAATACACAGCTGTTAAAAAGCACTGAAAAGTTGGAGAAGAATGAGAGTGAAGTTGCAGGTGTTGGTGCTGAGCACCAGGAGCACAAGCAGTGGTCTTGGAATGTCTGCCTTTTCTGGTGCTGTGGTTTTAGGCTTTATGGATCCCAGTAGGACAAGCCATGATCAAGCTGGGGTATCATGGATTTCAGTCTTACTGTTCCCAAGCTACATGCTAGCCACTGCTTCCAACCTTATACCAAGGTCTCCAAAAGTTGTTAGAGCTTCTCCAGGTCCATAGCAGGAGGTGGAAGAACTAAGTGCTCCAGGCCAAGCTACCTGATGAGGGGGTTTTCTGCAACCTCTGCTACTAAAGTTAGCAGATTGGTAACTGCACATTGGATCTGGCAGTGACATCTCTGAACCAGCTGTTGTCTTTGGCAAGATGACAGGGAAGCAGTCACATTTCCTCTGATTTCTGCCTAGATTTACACACACTTGTGACAGGTACTCAGTGTAAACTCATTTTTTTTCTTTTTGGATTTCACAAATCTATTTGGCTGGGAAGTAAATCCTGAGTTTCAGGGAAGACTGGAATTGTCCACATAAAGAAAGTTTAATGCCTTGAAACTGCTACAAAGCAATAAAAAATAAAATCAGTATAATACCCCTAAGTGCAATTCTTCTAATAAGTTCTTGCATGTTCAATTTTCATGTTATTAATTTCTGGACATAGTAGACTTCATTATACTCTTTAAGAAGAAGGGAAGGCTTTCAAATAAGGTTGCATATTGAATTTTAGGTCTGTGCATTAGAATTTTCATATGACTTCAAAATTTTCAAAATAATTACTTCTTGTCATGCAAACATGAAGGGTTTGCCTTCATTCCTACTCTGTCATAACAAATCCAAAATTCTTGGCAGTATAAAAATGTGCCCTGAAACCTATTGTCAATATTCACCTGTTTCCCTTTTTATAAGAGAATGTGATTTTACCAGACATCCCTTTAATCCTGGTGTAAAGGAAAGTAGCTCTTGCCATGTTAAATTATGAGCTGTGTAAATTTCAGCTGTTGAGAGTCTATTCTGTGCCTCCAACAGGAGGAAAAGCTGGTTTCAGTGGTTAAAACTTTTAATGTTAATAATGCAAAAGAACTGATATACTGATAGCATTCAGGGAAAATCTAGTTTTTCTGCATCCTTACTGTTGCCAGGAAGGTCTTAGACAACAATATGAAGTCATATTATGTTATGGCAGTCACCTTGACCCTAGAATTGACATAGTGCAATGTGTTTGTATTTATAGTTTGTACAGCAGCCCATTTCACCCTAGCTTTTATTATTCTACTATCATGTAATTCATATCTTTCCAGATTTTGTCACCCTGAGTTACTTATTCACCTGAGCAAGACCATAAAAATAAGGTCTGAACCTCTTTAATTGTAGCCATGAAATGAATGTAAGAGTTGAGAATGCTACTCTGGCTGTGGGTGTCTGTATCTGCACATATCCATATGCCATCCTGGACTATGACACGCGAGCAGGACACAAATGTTGGTGAAAAAAACACCCCTGATGTTGAGATTGTCTGTGACAGCCAAAATACTGGCATAGAGAATCTCAAACATTGGGTTCATCTCTGTTGCAGAATGTAGTATTCTGTGCCCAGAAAAAAGAATTCTTCCTAATTTCACAAAATGCGAAATATAGTCAATCACAGCCACTAGTAGTAGAATCTCTTCAGGGTTCTTAACTTGTCGTTGTTATTGTTTTTATTTTTATTCATGAATGTATAAAAAGGTTTTTTTATAGATTTTTTTTAAAAAAATTTCAAATTATATTTGTAGAATTACAAACTTACCTTGGAATTTTTAATAATTTGCATTTTAAGTAGACAAGTTTACTTCATCATTGTTGTGCAGTTTGACCACCTGTATTCATAAGGTGTTACCTGCAAGCCACTTTGCTGAGCACTGCAAAGGGTTAACAAATGCCCCACAGGAATTAAAAGGCTTTTTTCTTATCAAAAGGGGTCAGTGATTAAGGACTGCTTCATTGCTTACAAAAACTAAAGGAAATTATCATGAAATAAAAGCAAGTAAAAGGATCTTTCCAACCAAGCATGAAGTGGGATTTGGAGAATTGAGTCTTAAGGAACTTGCTTGACATCTAACTTCAAAATAAAATTAAATATGTAAATATCTTCCTGCTACTAGGAAATCTATCCAGCTACCAGAAAAGCTGATTCCTATAGGATAAACTTAGTTAATGTCTTAAGAGAAGAGACTCAGCTACTTAATTTTTGAGAAAATTGTACGACTTTTAAAAAAACCCAAGACCTTAAAAAACAGAAAAGAAACCAGAAGGGAGCGGGGTGGGTGGAAAAAAGGAAAAATAAGAAGAAGCTTTAATGTTACAATCCATTGATAAAACTAAATTAGTTATCATGGGTTTGGCTTACTGGTAAAATATTTGGGGATACAAAAAATGTTTCGTAAACACAATGAGATCTTCTGTCACATAAAATCCTTATCCTTTCTTCACGGGCCTGTCAGGAAAACTAGGTTTACTACCTAAATTTTATTTTTCAAAGTAAAACACAGAATGTTCTGAAAATCCAGCTGTCACTAGTTAATGCTGTCCAAATAACATGTCAGTTTTACACCCCTGTTCAATTAGACTTCACTCTTTCTTCCTCCTCATTTTAAAAGATGCTTGTTCATTTTTTATTCTCTGGGCCCCTTTTTCAGATTCCCATGGACACAAAACATAAAATCAATGATGCCAAAGTTTTTGTAGGCTTAATACTGAGATGAAAAATGAAGGTTCCTGGTCCTGCTGTCAATAAAATGTATTTGTATAGTTCTCCATGTAGCACTTTGAATAGGGTGAGTGACAGCAATCTTAGTTTGAGCAGAGGAAGAGCCTTATGGCTCCATTGTATGGGTGGCTGGTTTTATAATAGCCCAAAACAATTTATGATCCTTAAACACATTCTACCACATGTGCATGGGCAAAGTAGCCATGTGCAGTGCTGTGAAGTTCCAGTCTTTTTTCCATGTACTGTTCCTTCCAGGAAAGCATGCCAAGGATTGCAGTTTATCTAGAAAGAGGAGAAACATTTCCTCCAAGGAATATTTGGATTCAGCAGAAGGTTATCATGGTTCCTGTAGTCACTTGAGTTTAGATTATGGTAATTAGTTCTTACGTGTGGTCTTTAGTGCCTCCAATAACAACATCTTCGAAGGCAAACACAGGCACAACAGCACAGCTGATGCTGATGTGCCACACTGTTAGTTCAAATATGCAGACACTAGAAAAGGTTTTAAATTCACATTTCAGTCATTTTGTGTGTGTGTGCATTGCCTGGCTAACCACATGTGCATCCATAGGGATACTGGACAGGATCTTAAATTACTTGCTTTGGCTTTGCTACTTCCTTTTGATATTGAACAGACTGTATCAATTGAAAGTGAGAAAACAGTTAATACAGTATTTTATTCATCATAAACCCTTCCTGACTGATGACTTGCCTTTTCCTGGGATCCAGCATTGTAGCAGATACCAACTGGTATAACCTGCAGGTACAACTACTTCCTGGAGTTCAGCTTCTTTTTTAAGGAAATGTACTTTTCCTTAATACTGATGTTCAGGCTCAGGAAAAAAATGTATCTGAGGAAGAGTGTTATACATGGAGCTTCAGGCTGTTGCTCTTCTTGATGATACTTAATCTGTTTTTCCTACAGAGAATCATGTGGATTGTTACCTGTCATTGCATCCCCATGTTCATCTCTTAATACTTCTCAGTATGAGACACACCACTTAAAAGAAATTCGTTGCCCAGACTGGGCAATTTCCTTGTTACAACAATGTATTTTTTTCTTATTGTGTCTTTTGGTTTTGTAAGTGCTAACAGATTCTTACCTAGTGCTTTTGAAATGCTTACTGATCCACACAGACAGAAAAGGTAAACAACAGCTAAGCAATTCATCTGACAGGTAGTGCAGTCCCTCAGGAGGCATTCATAACATCCACACCAATGCTGAATTATTCTCTCTCAGGAGCACCATTAGCAGTTACTTCGTCACCACCGAGTGTGTCTGTAATTCTGTACCATCAGTCCCAAGGCTGACCAGGTCTCCTCAGCAGGGGTTAAACTGTAGGGAAAACCACTTCACTGTTAAAAAGAAAGCAGAAACCAGCCTAAAGTGTTAAACTTCCAGTTTAACACTTCCAGTTTAAAGTCCCATTAATACGGACATTTACAGATAAAAGAATTAAACTCTGAACACAAGGGAGTAGTGTATTGACTTATTTTTAATTGTATATGAAGGGACAGCTTGCATCTAATTTTTTGTTTAGATTAATAATTCATTTTGCTTTAAGTGTTTTGATCCTGAGTTATTCAGAAAAATAATGGTTTTGAGAAGAACACAATGTCATTATAGATGTAAGTTGGATATGAACTATGAATGGAATGCTATTTGGTGACAAATGTAGTCTTTGTAAGAGTAAATAGGTAAATAATATTCAAAAATTGGCACTTTTTTCACATTTGTCAAATTCACGGGAAAGCCATGCACCTTTATGGTTTGTTGAAAAAGGTATGGAAAGTCAAGAAGAGGTACAGAAAATAATTCTGAAAATAAAATAAAAAATGCAGGAAAATGTACCAATACTGAAATACTGAATAAATTCTTAGCTATTAAATCAGTCAAGAAAAAACTGAGAAGTAACTTGACTACAGCCTTCAGGTACCTACAGGCAAAAAGTATTCCTGACAGTAAAGAGCACTCTATTTTAGGAGGAAGGAATGTGTAATTAGCTGGAGCCAAGAATTCCAGTCTGTTCCCCCATCACCAAATTAACAATGAGAGCTTTCAACCATTAGAGCCATCTGGGTCTCTTAGAAAGATATGTTACATCTCATTCAGAAGCTACAGAGGCCGATAGATAACATTTTGGGACCGCACAGGAAGTTAGACTAGACAATAATGCATCATTTCTTCTGCCTTTAATATCTATTTCTCAATCTAAATAAAAATGAATAAGGTTAACAGAATCTGGCCCTCAGTCATATATATTTTATCATTTAATTACATTTCCATTTGAGGATTATAATTCAGTTCTCTTATTACTTCATCTCTGAAACTTTTTTACAGGATACCAGAAATAGGGTCTTTCTTATTCTCTTAATTAACCTTTGAACCAAATAAAAGGTCTTCAGCTTGCGACTCTAAATTAGCATGTAAAAAATTTAAACAAACACCATTTTAGCTTCTTTGTTATGAATGAACAGAGCAATCATATAGCACAACAGAGTGTTAATATCTGTTATAGCCCTTGAGCTATACAAATGTGTGGTTTTGTTTTGATCATGCTTGATATGCTATATCTTGATCTTATTTCATTTTGTTTCTACAGGTTAATCAAGAAAAAAAATCTAATGAACAGTAATTTGAAACACAGCATTTGGAAAGGTCAGAATGGTACATTACATCCTTATTATCCAAAAGAACAGATGAGTTTAATATCCTGGCAGCATTTTCCTGTGAAGAAGATATTAAACAAGAACTGAAAATGGCACAAGGTTCTCGCTTCTTTTCTATGACAAAGATTGTAACAAGATGATGGAACTACACAGAATAAATCCCTTTCTGCTTTAATGGTCTGACTGTGGATTCTGTCTAAATTTCAAAAACCTAAGCCAAGCAGAGAGCCAGCATGCATGCTATTTGTTTCAATTCCTTTACAACACACTTTCTTGCTTATATGATCCATTTTCCATTAATATTTTCTAGTCTTAAACATGGGAAGATCTGTTAACAGAAGGTGCACAGTACACCAAGTTTTGCCGCATAATGTGTTGAACTGCAACAGATAATGCACTGCATCAGCACTGCTGAAAATACAGATTCTCCAGTTTCTCTTTGAATAACCTAAGAACAGAGATAATGTATTCCAAAACACAACACATTGCATGTGTCCTGCTTTGGAGAGTCTCTGAAGGTATGGAACTCTTTGAAGGCAAAGGAATTTGCAGTATATCCAGTAGGCTGTTTTGATATAAGAGCCTTCAGAATTTCCTACCTAAAATCATTATCTGCATGAAGGCTTTTCTTTTTGCTTTATAGGTCTAAGGGGAGAAAAAAACCTTCTGGAACTGGATGTTGTATTTTAACACTAAAATACACCATCAGGGTCCTCATGTTACATGTTATTATGGCAACTGAACAAGTGCTGTGCTTAAAAATGAAAAAACTAAATATATAGTATGCCACTGAATTAGTTACTTATATGCAGTCTTCATGAGATATGATAAATCTGGTATTATGTAAGAATGTAACAAGTTAGATTTAAAATATATTAATAATTATTAAAGAAAACATTTTATATTGTTCCAAAGATAAAAAAAGTCTTCAGATATTAGTGGCTGAAGTAGACCTATATGGGTTTGTGCAAGCTCACATTTAGAAATCATGTTGAACCTTTTTTTCCCACACCATCTGGAGAATACATTTGAAAAAAAACTTCTCCGTGGAACATTACATGCAGCCTCTTGCTGAGAAAACCCATTCTGCTTTGGTCAAGAGAGATAGAATGACCATATCCAAAATATGTTTTCAGTATCTCGAGTGGATGTATTAGTATGTATATTTATATTTGTTGGGGTTCTTTTCTATTTTTTTAGGTGATTTTATTTTTCACTGTAGATTGTAAATGTATTTTTCATCCTTTGTTTTGCAACCATAAAGTAGGATAGCTTTTCAGTGTGTTGGCAATGTGCAGTCTTATTTTGAAACTTCAAAGGATTTGCAAAACTACAGACAAAAATCCCTAATGGGTGTTCATTTCGTAAGTGCCTATGGAAATTAATGTTTTCTGTGTGCCTAGAAAAAATCCACTAGATACAAGTTTCTATCAAGTTCCTTGTTATTAAGCTACTAGTCCTTGAAACTGAAATTACTACAAATAGCTCTTTTCTGCTTCCTAACCAAACATATCAGCCATCCAATATGCAGCATACAGAAAATAATAAATAAAACTATTTTTTCAGTTCCTAATTATTATTCACAACATTAATCTGTGAATTTTTATAATTTGAATTACTAAGAACTCTGATCATACATACTTTCGCTATGAAAAAAAATAAAATATATGCTGTTGTATCCATTTTTTACAAGATCATGTTTAGGGCATGACCGAATAGAGAATCCAGGGTTTTGAGGGGAGACTCAATGTGTAATCACACAAATATCTCCAGGATTTATCAGACAGTCAGTCCAACATATCAAATGAAGGAACTGGGTTTTGTTACACGGTTTTTAGTTCTCATGATTATGCAAAATGTTGTTGCTGTGTCACACAATATTTAACATTGGGAACACCTTGAATACATTGTGCAGCCTTATTTGGTTATTCTGTAAAATGGATTTTTTTCACTACATGATCACAGTCATTCTTTTTTGAAAAATTACCAAAATAATCAAGTTCATCTTACAAACCAATACAAAATCTTGAAGTTGAACTTAAGGAGACACCTCCTTTTATCAGTTATCTCTAATAAATACTGTGGGTTTTAGGCATTTCCATGATGTCTTACTTCAGTGAGGATGGTGAATATGAGTTTTGCATAAAATGTTGTGCCTGTATACCCATGAGAACATCTCAAAGTCAAAGGATCATATAATCCTCTGTGAGGTGTATTCAATAAATTAACAGCAGAACAAAATTAATGAACAAAAGAAGATGAGGCTGATGGAAAGGTGTCATATTGAAGCAAGATCACAAAAGAGACACATCAAAGCACAACAGAACATGTGCAGCACACACATTCCTACAAATAGGATTTTGTGTCAGGAGTTGCTGGTTCATTGTAATCCCAGTAACAAGGACACTCGGACTCTGTGAAATATGGTTTAAAATGCCATTTATTGCAGATAACACTTTAAAGAAAGAAAGGTTAGCACAGATGATCTTATATCTGTTCAGATACTGGGAAGCCCAAGTCATGCACCGCTGAATGAGCCTTCACGCAGGCTCAGTATCCTGTGTAGATCCTGTCCATGTAAAGGTTACCCAATATTTCAGTCTTTTGAGTTCTTGTAAGGTTTTCCTAAAACAAAATAACTCCATTAATCATTTTCACTGTCAAAAAAAA
>VXBB01021704.1:719889-750655 GCA_013399915.1 Illadopsis cleaveri | reverse complement strand
AAAAAAAAAGGTACACACATGGGAATTTATTGCTGCTGCTTTAGATAAAGGCAAGGAGTTGGTGTGACCCAGTGGCAGCTGCCCACAGGTTACTTCATTACAATCAGGCAACCAAGCTTGTCCTGCAGGCAGAGGATGTGCAGAGCACAGCACAGACCTGGAGGTCACGCCGTGTGCACAGCACATTTTGTGTGCACAGCACAGTGCACGCCTGTGCCTGTTTGGGACAACTAACTTCCCTAGGAGGAATGGTCTCCTGGTAAGGATCTCAGCACGGGTGCATGCACATCTGGTTTGCATCTGCATATAAAATCTGCTTTTGTTCTCCAAACTGAACGGGTGCACCATATTCAAGTCTGCATACATTAAAATCTGTACATGTCCACTGCAAACGCTCCTCTGTACAAGTCTCTGTTTATCAAGCTGACATTGTGCCGGAAGTCAGAGAGGTTTATAATTACAGAATTTATTGCCACTAAAAGGCTGTGTAAGTACATTTTTGCAAGTGTGATTTTTGTGCCTGCAGCTCAAATTCTTGTTATACTTGCATTTGAATTTGTTTTGTTTTGTCACACAATGTTACTTGGTATTATATGAGTAATAATCCATGAGCTAGAAAACAGACTAAAATCAAAGGAACAAAGTCAGTTGCATTATTAAAGAGAGATTTAAATAATTTGACATGAAAGGCATTTTAGAGACAATACAGCCTGACTTACTGACGTGTACAGAAGCTAATACATCATTCAGCTACACTACCACCTGACAGTTGCTCAGCATCTAATGGGAAATGTGAGGGTGGTCACAGTCCAGTTCATAGTGGACAGGTGCTGGCATCACAAAAATCATCATCACAACTGGCACTAATTGGCACCTTTGTTGACAGTCTTGGCAGAGAGGCCAGAGACTGAATCTGCACAGAGACTTCCTTGAAAACTCTGCTGGCTTGGGATGCTGGGCTCAGCTCATCCTTCACTTAAACCATTTCCTGAGAACACAGTCAGGTCCTGACACTCTATTTGCCTGAAATTTCTGTGAGCATGCACATTACTGTGGCATCTCTCTGGAAGTGATACCTCTGCAGAGACGCTTAGACACACCTCAGGGACACCAAAGCCTGCCAGCAGAAGAGCCTGTGAGCTTTGGCCTGGTGTGGAAGAAGACAAAAGGGGATCAAATCAAATGCTGTTCTAAAGGAGAAGCTACACATGATTGACATAGAGCTACAGTTTCACCCAGATTTTCTCAATTTTAGTTTATTATAGATACAACTGTGATTCTGTGAAGTTCTAATAGCCACTTTTACTCTGTGCTTCAGTTTATTCTTTTGTATGAGGGTTCTATTATTTGTCTCACTCTCAGACACAGTGTGAGGCTTTGCTAATTTATCAGTGTCCTAAAGTATTTAAACATTTCTGATGGAAGTCAATAGACACATTAAATACCAGGATTCAAATTTATGGGAACTTTTGTGTATTATTAATTCCATTAAATGAGTTGCAGGCACTGACTATTAAATATATCCATTTTGCATTTATACATCATTCACTTTGCTGTAGGTACAGTTGAATTAAATGTAACTTCTGCAATTAAAACTAATTTTCTTTTAGTGTACAGAAACCTGTACTATTTGAGGTTAATTATCAGTTTATATTTTTTTAGCTCTATAGAAAAATAGGTCAGTAATGTGACTAGGATTTGAGAATGTTTACATGGTAATAAAAAGAAGTTAAAACAGGGTGGTAAGTTTGATTGCAATTAGCAGCAGTAACTGAAGTATAGAGATGTCATTAGAGTTCATTACTACCTTTTTACAAAGTGAAGAAAGAAAGGCAGACAGGCAGGAGGGAAGGAAGGACGACAATAAACAAAGGAAGTAAATAAAAGGTAGGAAGGCTGGATAAAAAGAAAAAGAACAGTTCTGATTTCATGTGTATGGAAAAAATGTTGAATGTATTGCACATAGGTTTGTCAGGATATGGATAAAAGTAAGAAAAAAACTAGAAAAGTGGTAGATGAAATCAGGCAAAATAAATCTTAAAGCACTGAAAATATTATGTAAAAAGCCCAAGGTTTGTCTGTATCAATGTGCCTGAGGAAAAATGTACTTTCATTAGAAACAATAAGGTTATAAGATAATACCAGCACTCAAAACACCAAGGTTATAAGATAATAGGAGGCTGAAAACACCACCAAGCAAGATTCTGAAGTTCTCCCCATTGATTTTTCACTTCTGTATTACATCTGATCCCAAGGAAATATCTTCTCATTTACATGAATCTACATAAATTCTGGATCAAGCCACCAGCTTTTTCTTCCTCCAGTGTTAACAATGAGCTGTGGCTGCTGTACTGTGCTCCTACAGACACTCTGGAAACAGAATATATCATCGTTAGCCTAATGAGGGGAAAGAGGGAGAAAAATTTCTAAATGTTTTCTCTCTAGCCCAATTAAAGGAGGGAGAGCAAGATGTAGAGAGGGGGAAGGCATGCTGGAGGGAGAGCTGTGTACGTGACAGATTTCTTCCTGCCTTTAGCTACAATTCTCGTTAGGTAGAATTGAAAAAGACAAGAGGATGTGGGAATACAAAGGATAAATCCTTTGACTGAAATCAGACTGTGGCAGCATGGTCCATCAGTCTGAGCTGCACATTACCTTCCAAAAATAGCTTGCTTGGGAAGGAAAGAATATGATAACAAGTACACTATTGTCATTACTGGTTTTAAGACAAATTATCCATACAAATAGGAAGGAACAAAATTTGTCTGCCTGCTGAAAGCCTCCTTGGCCATCCACAGGCCCCTTTCAGGACTGCTGTAGAAGGAGAGAACTACTTGTGCATGAAGGACATCTCCAGTTTAGAGGTTGCTGAGCTCGCTGACAAGTGCTAACTCACTCATTATAAAGCAAACTGAATTGATCCCGTAATGTTTTGTGCCAGNATTAACTGAAACAGAAGGTGAACTGTGGGGCAGTGGCTGAACAAAAAGGTGTACAATGAATCCAACTTAACCCACAAACTAAACCTTATAAAAATGCACCCCCACAGGTCTCTACATTGCTAAGAACATGCTCGGTCCCAAACTTGTCCTATCCCATAGGCTGGGCCTTGGCATTGCCAGGTAGTAGCTCACTTGGCCCAGACTTTTGCCGGGTACCACAACAAAAATTTCCCATTGCAAATAATTGCAAGCCAGTGCTCAGGGCCTCATGTCTGGCCAGTATAGGTGTCTTTCATGACTCAGAAGTCTTGGGGGGTGAGTGTGTGGTTTTGGAATCCAGGTGAGCTGGGAGCTGAGGCTCCCATGGTGTGAAGATTTGCATGGGTATCACTGAAGCCGAGGAGAATATTCTTTTTCCAAACACAGAAAAGAATGTTGCATCCAGTCCTATGGCATGACACTGTACACATATTCTCATATGACAGAAGAATACCTGCTGCTTTAACCTGCAGCAGAGATATAAATGGACTTGCTAGAAACATTTCTTTGCACCCACAGCTCTACTCTTGACTCCACATGCAGCTAAAGGCACCTTTCTGCCATACTGTGACCACATATTAAAAATACATCCAGCCCATGGGCCCCAAACACTGCTGGCTGACTGCATGTTACCCAGGGTCCATGGGCAGGCCCACGGTGTCTGCAACAGGACAAACACATGAGGAGGCAGGTGACGGGTGAGGGTCAGTGGAATATTCTTTGTGCCCAGACTCTGATATTTTACAGGACTGCATGACTACACTAAGATGCAAAGTTTTTCCATGGGTTATAGTGACCGATGTCCAAAGGTAACTAGGAAAGTGGGAGTGTCTTTGTTACCACATCGGCCACCAGTCCCTGATGCAATTCCAGAATTATATCCCACACTGTTCTCATTACCTGCACAATGGCCTGAGCCATTCAGTGGACAGAAGAAACTACTTTGCATCCCTATTTATATTTAGTGCTCAGACATGAGCTGAATGATAGAAAGCAGGATTGATGTGCCTAGTATAATCCAGTCCCCAAATATTGAATTCCTGTTAGTTATTTTAAATCTCTCCACATTTTCTTGCATTCTGACTAAAGTGTAGCAGCTTTGTGAGCTAAACTATAGCTGGCCTTTTGCCATTTCAAGTGCCAGAAGCTTTAGCTAAGGAAAATGATTTTGTAAAGACTTACTATGCTCTGGTAGTCTTACCGAGTGCAGTTCCTGCCAATACCTAAAAGGAAGTTGAGAAAGTTCCTGAGGACACCTTGCATCATGAGTCGCTTGCTGTAATTATTTTTTAATCCTTGATTCCTGACTCCACATCCTGGGAGACCTTCTGGCTTGTTCCTTCATCCAGGCATGACTGGATTAGATTTGTTTTTTCCCTGCAATGAGACCTAGTTTCTTTATTCACCACTCATCTGAGCACATAAAATGGAAGATGAATGTTGTTCCTGCCCTTTTTGGACAAATAGAAACTGCATCTGGTTGTCTGGTTGTCCAAAAGGAGTCACAGGGATGATTTCCCAAGCCCTCCAGTAACACAGGAAAGAAATGGAACTCTCCTGTCAGCCAAAGAGATGTCGGGAAAAGTAGCCTGTGCTGATCTGCCAAGAAGAGTAGCCCAGACTTATATAAGTGAGCCCAATGCAGCCATGTCTGTACAATGGCAAACAAACAGGAGATAAGGGAAGATTGCAATTAGGGTTCAGTCTCCTTACAATATTTTTATATTATTTCATATTTCTTATTTATATATTGTAAATATTCTAGCCAACATTAACAATGTCCTAAGATTTGCTTTCAAAATTTGAAGGTTTGGGTCTTTAAGAGGGTTTTTCACATTAAGATTCTTTTATGCTTTTTTATGCTTTGTGTCTTAAGAAGTTCTAAGCTGCCCAGTAAAAAAACACCTGACTCACATTTATAATACTCAATTTCTCTCTATTTTTAAAATAAAAATTCTGACCCACTAAATTCTGAAATTCCAACAGTGTAGTCTGGACAGGGTGCTAACAAAATTAGTATACACATGGCTCAGTATTTTCAGTTCCTCTTTCCTGAACCCCAAATATCACAAGATCTGAAATAAGGACATTACTCCTGATGCTTGAGCACTAAAGATACTAAATTCAGTCTGATTTAGTGACAAAGCCTGCCATTTTTGGAGATATAATGGCTGCATAATGAAATGGTATCATATTTGTTTACAAATGCCATCTTCTAAAACATCATACTTGAAAAGAAATTAACCACTTACTGTTTCTCTTGGGAGTTTAGCACAATAGTATAATTTAATGGACTAATGCCAGTTCAGTTAATTCTAACTCTTGAAAACCCATCACATAACTGGATCCCTCTAATGTTTACCAATGGCAGGTCTTTGTGCCCCAGCCTGGAAATAAGTGCCCTACATTACCCAGCAATGGTCTATGGTGGTGCGAGGAGGAAGGAGATGAGTACAGTCAATATTAGTAGGATGCAGATACCACTCAGATACTTTCCGGTTACCTTCCCCTTGCCTTCATATCTCGACTGCTGCCAAGTCTGCCTCACATTAAGGAGACTGAAGTTTTTAGCTTCAATACACATTTTTTATAAATATAAACACTGCATTAAATAGGAGAGTTGTCCTAACAGCTACCAGTAAAAATTCTAACCTGATCAGTGATACCAACACAAAACACCAATCTAGTCTGAATTATCAGTCAGCACTTCAGCAACATTCCAATTATGTTCATCATTTAGAATGACCGAAGCAGTATCTTGAAACTACATCTAAAACTGTAGTAGTTATTAATCAAGGAGCTCTAGCAAGCCAAATTCATGCTCAGCAGAAGCGTGGAGACAGATACTATATCATTTTGATCTTATGGAATAATTTGCTTTTAAGCACAAAACTTCTTGCAGCTGAATCTCTTCATCATTTGAATGTCCAGAATAAGGGGCAGACAATCTTATGGTGGTTTAGATGGCTTTTAATACGTCACAAGAAGAAAAATTAAATTAAATTGCATCTACTGCCCCCAAAACTGTCTGAATTTCTTCATTCACATACACCAATTTTTCAATAAATCTCAATTTCTCAGCCATTAGAACGCACAACAGGACCTGCAGAAGCTCTAACTGTAGCAGACAAGAACTGAAATAGTTGTTAACAGTACATGTTCAGGGCTGATGTTTTCTTATGGGAAATAAAAATTATTAATTTTTTTCTTTAATTTATGAAACACCATGGCTACAATTTTTGTCTGTAACATTCATACACATTTTCACTTTGTAAAAAGCAATAATGTTCAAATTTTCTTGATAATATTGCATAAATGCTTTTGCTTTAAATAGTAATTTTTTTTTTTTTTTTAGAGCAATTTTTGGACTCCTGCATACACGTGCTTTAACAGGCATCCTCTTTTCTAGTGTAGCTTAGTTATGTCCTGAGCATTGTCACTTGGGTATTATTAAAAGAAAGACCTAATTTTACTTCATCTTATTTCTTATCCCAAGTCAAATAAATGTCTAATGGTGTTATCAGTGGTTTCAGTTGTTTCTCGACTCCTTTAAAGTTCCATGGATCATCAAAACTTTATAACAATGCTCATCAAAATCTGGCCAAATTTACTTTTATTATCTTAAGAAAAGGAAGATTTGTGAGACTAGTTTTTTGAGTAATGCTCATATTTTTTGGTGATCTTAAACATTAAACAGAATAATTTCTTTCTATGTATTAAAAATGAGATCTTTCAAGCACTGGGTTTACATAATCCAGTTTCTGATTAAAGCATCTCACTCAGAGAAGCTAAAAGTTCCAAGAAATGGAGACCAAAAAATGTTATCTGAGGAGTATTTTATTTCTCTGAAACACACTTCAGACAAACCCTCTCCATGTAATTATCTTCACAAAGAGCTGCTGGATTCTGTTTTACTTAAAAAATCGGAAAAATCTTTAAAGCTTTTCTCTGCATTAAAGCCACTTCAATGCTAACAGTACACACTGTACAAAACCCTTAAAATATCTCCTCAAAGATCCATAATTCAGTTAGGTTCTGAAGGACGAGAGGAAGAGAGCTGCACATAGAATTTCTTTGGCTGTTACAGTACTAGCCTAAAAAACCTGTCTCATCTTTGGTATCAGTCAAATAATTCTATTTGATTCTGGCCACTACTCGCAGATGGGAATAGGAATGAAGGCTGCAAGCCTGAGTAAGTGTTGAACTCGCTGTGATGCTGAAGCATCCTCGTAGCTCTGGTGCTGAGAAGGAATTGAACAGAATTTCCCTGTGACTATCAGAAAGCCACCTTACCCATCAACCATAAAGCATCCCTTCAGTGAGGTAGTGACACTCGGTCTCGCCAGAAGCGAGTGGATTAAGGGAAAGATCCTTCCGTGTCTGCCATCATTTAGATACTGTCCTTGTGCTTCTGCTGCCAGCCACTAACAGAGCTTCACCTTTGGACTGAACTCAGTGTGGTCTGTCCTAGGGCTCACTCCTACTCTCTACTCAGCTAATTTGAACCAGTGAATCTTCTTCCTTCCACACTGGTTTTTGAAGATACTCTTGATCTATTTTTACAGACACAAAACCTAGAAATATTCTTGCCAGATGGTTACCTAGCATTCTTATTAGTTACTAGTTGAGTGTACTTCAGTTATCATGACAGGAGGTGTACAGGTGTCAGAGACTTTAAAAAAAAAACTTTAAAATATTTCAGACAGAAAAATCACATCTCATTTATAGCCTCTTCTGTCAAAGAAGATTTAGTTCATAGATTTTGAGAAAATTCAGTCTGAATAACACGTTCATGCTTCAGGAATTTTCACTAAAATATATAGCACAGCATTCTTGAAACAGAAAGAATTTTTGGTGACATTCTTGGATTTCTTAATGATTTTACGTAAGATTTGACTCTTCCAGGTATGGAATAGCATGCAACCAAATGAGAAGTAAATACAGTGTGCCTAAACATGATGTTTAAACAACAAAACAAAAAACAATTCAGGCGATGTTAGTAACACAGCAAACAGATGAGAAGGGGGTATGTAAGGTTATGACAACCAATCTATCCCCATGTCTGAACAGAAAATGTAACACTTAGGAGGGAATGAAGTTATTTATTGGCTGCAGCTCCTGTATGATACCAAGTTATAACTCTTCTCTCATGCCATGACATGTACATGTTACGGTATTTCCTCAACAGTAAACAAGTGGATTAAGGAAAAAACTGCCTTGCTAATGAGCACCTATGGAGGAGCTTGGGTTTTAAACTATAAGAAGTGGGGATGAGGCATATTTTAATTTTAATTAAAGTTCATCTAAATTTATGCAAAGCATAAATTTCAGTGTCAAACATCTTTGTCCCTTTGAAAGGGACTTTTTTACGAGGGCATTAGTGACAGAAGAGAGGGGGATGGCTTTAAACTGAAAGAAGGTATGTTTAGATTAGATATATGTAGCAGGGCAATTCATCCCACTCCACCTCCTCACCCCCAGGAAAGCTTCTCTGTTGCTTGTTAGCTAATGAAATAACTCAGGACATCTCACTCTCACACAAGCCTCGCATAAGCCTCGGTGAAATAACTCAATCAAGACACTTTGTCTTTTAGTGAGCTATTTTGGCACAATGGAATTGATGTTTTCAGCTGACAGTATGTATCTTGCTGTGGAAGCAGATGCAGAAAGGTAAGCTGGAATTTCTGACTGACAGACACTTCACTCTACAAACTATAAAAGCTACACCAAACTTTCACAAAGCAGAAATCTTCTGTACATTCCCTGGATATGTGTGGGGGTCTCTTGGGACACCAATTCTGTGGTTACTCCCTCAATGGTTGAGTTAAAGGACTCTGTACACTCTGTACACTATTGTCATTCCAGTGGTAAGTTATGTTGACTCCTAATCTATACTATTTCTTTCCTAGCTATAATATAGGTACCTTGATAATGCGCTGTTTTATGTAATCTGCTACTGTTCTTTTATACTGTGGAGTAAGTAATTCTGTTTAAAGCCTCATCTCTGATATCTCCTGTCTATTCAATAACTAACTCATTTTATACTACTCCTGGTCTGCCATGCTTAGAACGTGCAAGCTGGAATGATTTTAGCTGTGGGCCACCTAGATTCAAGATGCTGCCAAAAATCTTAGTTCTAGGCAGGGCTTGTCTGAAGCTCCAGCTTGATCCATAAAAATATGGAGAAGAAATTCTTTACTGTGAGTGTGGTGAGGCACTGGAACAGGTTGTTCAGAGAAGTTGTGAATGGCCCATCCTGGGAAGTGTTCAAGGCCAGGATGAATGGGGCTCTGAGCAACCTGGTCTAGCAGAAGGTGTCCCTGCCCATGGTATGGGGGTTCAATTATTTTTAAGGTCTCTTCCAACCCAAACCATTCTATGATATGTTCTATGATTTGGTTAGTGTACAACTATGTCACACACAGCAGGTAACATGCACCTTCTTGCCATAGCTTACTTCACAATTGTCAAACTCAATTTTCTTGAGTATTCATGAGCTATTCGACACAATAAACACAGACTGAGAGGAAAACAGGCAAAGCAAAAGTGCAACTTTTCAGAGGTATGATAGATGTACAAAGTGCAACACGCTTGACCTTGAAATATTGCCACAGTTTCTTACACTCATGACACAGCTGGTTTTGCCCTTCTTATGTATTTGGGGGCTTTAGTTTCTTACACAGATATTTTGTGTCTATGTAAGGATGTAAGGATGCGCTTTAAAATTTTTATACGAAGTTTTACATTTTACAAGTGTCTGCTATTGCTATGCTTCTACTTTTTCTCCATATGAAAACACTGAAATTGATTTTAAAATATATTGCATTTAGAATGAGAATTAACTTCACTGTATCTTGTCTCAGTAGGTTGTCTAATACCCCCTAGAAAATAAACTGGAAATTACTCCTCACACAGCTGAAGAAGAGGAAAGAAAAAAACATTTAGAATATTCACCCCATAATAAGATCCAGGAACTAATGAACTAATGTATTAGAGTAGTCACAACCATAACATATTCTTATGCTATATTGACGACTCTGAAAAGCAGTCTTAAATAAGCAGTTATACACACTTAGTTGGCTCAGGGAATTCTAACAATGGGATACTGCATGAATGATAAACAGCCAAGCTGAAAGCATATGATTTACTTTATCCCCAAAGCCAACATAGAGTCTTTCAGCATCAGAAACTCTACAAAATTGGAATATATGGGTACACACTTTTGAAATATCATCCTTTCATCTGATCAAAGTAAACAAACATCTAGCACACTTCAGCAATGAATTGAAGAGTTTCCTTTTACTCCTGGGATGCAAAATGAGAGCAAAAATAAGCACTGCATTCATACTTTGTAGTTCAGAAGAAAGCAATTGTCTGCTTATTTTCTCTGAAAAGCATACTAGAGCTTGCTTGTGTAGTGTGTGGAATGAAATTCAGAATGCAGCTATAGTTAACATATTTCAGAAAGCATAACAATTCCACATGCTCTGCCTGATGTTTTCTGCTGGAATAGCCAGTGAAATATAATGTCACTGTCCTTTCGGGCAAGGGATAAATCTTGAGCAGAATAACAAATTTATTATTATAACACCAATAGACAAGATCTGACAGTATTTGAAATGAATTGTGTGAATAAAGAAATAATTTTGTGATTTTTATGCACTGGTGACAGAGTGAAAATTTTGGAGACAAAAGCTGACAAACCAACCAGTATAAACAAACAATACAACATTTCTCTTCTAAACCTGGAAATGTCCAACACTTCTTGAGTGAAACCATGGACTATATTCTATTTCCATAAAATAATTGAGCTTTCTGCTCATACTGCAAGTCAGTGTGGTGCCTCTCTACTACCAACCATTAACCAGAACTGAAGCTTCAGGAGGTAACAGTCCTGCCCACACAGGTCTCTGAAATGGAGTTCACAGGATCATTATCACCTACAATACCTTGAACTAGGTTACAGCACACTGTCCTCTATTTCTATTTAGGAAAATATAATTTGGGAGAGTAAAAACTGGTGCTGGATGGCTAGGGGATTCCACGCTCACTCATGAAAAGTGCTAACCTCCTTCCTCTTTCAGTGAAATGCAGAAGGGTTCCTCTGTTGGTACATTGTGTGATATCAGGAATCTGAAAAAGCATGTCTTTGATACTTCTGCTTCTCACATTAGGAAGACATGTATTGCTTTTCTCTTTACTGCTGTCTAGATATATACAATAAGCCATGATTATTATTCTCTTTTTCATTGTTTTACAATTTTTCTCTCTCATTTGAATGCATGTTATTAAAAAAATGAAAAAGCAAGACTTTAATTTTCCTTTTTTTAATTGGAAATTACTATCTAAATTCTTTTCTCTGTAAAGAGTTAGATTTAATGACCATTTGAGATACATCCTCAGCCACAGGTAGCAGGTCAGTGATGTCACAGAAATGTCAGGATGATCTGAGAAGCCTGTAGCACTCCACACAGCTAACACAGAGGTCCAGTGTCATTTCCTCATCCAGCATGCTTCTCTAAATCTGTTGGTCTGATTTTTATATTGGATGTAAACTATTTCACATTGTGTGTTTGGCAGATTTTAAATGTGATATATGACATTAATAAAGCATAAGGGAAATATGCTAACACCAAAAGTTTTGCACAACATACCTATGCTGGGCACCCATTCTTCTCTCTTAAGGACTAATTTTAGCAATGTCCATCATCTTTTCTTGACTCTTTTTTCCCCCCACATTCATTGGAGATTTTAATGTGCTGAGTGGGCCTGAGCCTTAGGGTATCAGGTAGTCTAGTTCATTGATGAATCAGGAAGGAACAGGCAGACTTTTCAACAGAGTGAGGTGGTAAAGTATTTCCTGCTTTTGAATATATTTCACAAACTTTCTTCCAAAAATAGGAACTTGCAGGCTACTTTTACAGTGCTGGTAGCATGAGCAATATTTTTTGTCAGATTTTACAGCTTTGTCCTCATTAAAATAAAATCACTTTTAAATCTCACGGCTTCACCCCCATTTAAACCCATGAAGGACAGAGTATTATTTGTTTCAGTTGAAGGGCTTTTGGTAATTGCCAGCAAAAATTAAAAAATCTCAAATGACAGAACACTTTTTCTGAAGGCTGTTTGGGAAAAGTCACATTTCCAAGGGTATATGTACAAATACAGTACAGCATCATTGAGTGTGGTTTTTAAACTACAGTAAAAATGTGTGTTGTGTGTAGTCTGTCCCTGGTTCTGTCACCTGCACTATGGTGCTGCAGCCTTTGACCAGCAGTGACACAATACTGTGCCACCCCAAAGCTCACCAGCCAGTTGATTACTCCCAGAGCCCCTCTTCACTCTTACTCTGCCCTCAGAGATGCTGTTTGCCACCCTCTATGCCTGTTAGCAGTTGCTATATCTGTGTGTGTATATATATATATATATGTATATATATATATACAAGCTTGCTCTGCAGACCCAGAGCAGATCATCCACCTTTGCAAGGACCTCCACTCATCCACCAGGCCAGACTGAGGAGGAGATGAAAGAGAAGAAAGAGGAAACTCTACTTCCTTTCTCTTTAACTCATTACATGTGCAACACGGGCTGGAATGCTATGTACCTCCTCATAGCTGTCAGTCAAATGCCTTGCAATTAGGACATCCTCATGAGCCACTATGAAGATGAGGCATGGGATGTGTGATGAGCCAAAGCCTCCAAAGTACAACCCTCACCCCAGAATTTTGGATCAGTACTGGTCATCCATGATTTTTTAAACAAATGATTCTGCTCCCATTTCAGATGCCTATGACTTCCACTTGGCTCAGTGTCTGGCTGTATTTGAAGCAGCTCTGGGTGAAAAAGCTTTTTGACAGCACAATCTCATATCAATTGAATCTGTTGTGCAACTACATTTTTCAAAGGTATTCTTTCTCAAAGGTTATTTTTAAACACTTTTTCCCCTGCTTGGTCCTCCCTACTTTAAAAGGCCACACAGGAAGATTTGTTGGCAATTTACCATATAGACAGTAGGGGAGTGGGAAAAACAGATTTCACTTGCCATCTGGATGGACAACCGTTCATAAATCCTGTTTGGAGGTGTGCAATACTTGATCCCACACCAAAGCAGAGTCTCATTTCAGTCTGTTTCTGCCATCAATTCTGCCATTGATGCAAGCCTTGCTTTTGTACTGACCCTCAAAGACAAAATGCTGCTTTCTGCATCATGTTCCAGTGATGAGGAAGTGACAGAAATGTGATGTGGGGTTTGACAGGCTGTTGGGATTAGTGCCTTGCTTAGTGAAATGGTTTTGAGGCAAAACCCCAGCATAATCAGGGAAGCAAAGGTCAATCTTTCTGTCAAAATATTAAGTCCCATTTTTCAGCTTCCTACATTTTCTTCTTAGATAACCATTGTAAACACTTTTAGCAGTAAAGGTACTCCAAATTTGCATTTCTTAAGAAAGACACAGCCTTGGTGAATGAAGCCTTACAGCCTGTAAGTATTCCAGCCATATCTGATGTTATGCACATAGCTCTTTTCAGAACTATGTGTCCTGTCAGGGCATATAAATTCAACAGACTTGGAAAACAAGAGGCCCAAAGGGAGCTGCTACTGGCTGCATTATAAATATTCAAGATCCAGTCAGCCATAATTAGTTTATTCCCTTATGTTGACTTACATTCCCCTCCTTTCAGTCTGTATATTTTGTAAAAGTTCCACCTTTAGAACAAAAGCTTGCTTGGGCAATTTTATCCTCCAAGTACAAAGAAAATCTTGTGACTGTGCAATAGGACTGTAAGTATATCCCATACATACAGGAGGGGATAAAAAAACCTGTCCTCCTTTTTGATGGGAACACAGGAATTTTATTATTCTCCATGTTTCTTCCAAAAGGAAACATCACGATTTATATGTTTTGTTCCTCCAAACCTTGTCTCCTTCTATGTTTTGCTTGGTTGTTAAATTTTTAAATATGAAAGTGTAACTTATGGTCTCAACCCTATTAATGGTAAAAGTGACTTTGCTTCTGCGTGACCCATAAATTCTGTCAAGTGCCTCTGTTAAAATCAGAAGCATTGAACAAATTGGAAAATATGAAGTGTTGGGGTTTGTCTATCACACAAACTATCTTATTTCATATTTACAAAGTGAAGCATAAACACATTAAAATTAATCTGCTGTACAAAGGCAGAACAATCCACAGAAAATCTACTTCATTGAAGGGACAAGAGATAAATTAATAAAACAAGAAATTACCTCTTCAAATAGGTATTTCTAGTGTTTAGCACTTGAAGAAAAGGAAGTTGGACTGTTTCTGGGCTTAAAGAGATTAAGTTCAGATAAAGCATTCTGTGCCCCTTTCTAAATTCTGGTACTGCATCTCAGCAAGCTCATGCACAGTACCTCCTCTTCCTTGTCAGAAGGCTAGCTCAGAAGCTGGCAAGTGGGAACATGGCAAGCTAAGAGGAGGGTGATGAACCTAGCTGGTTATATTAGACATCCACTGCTATCTATGTTGTTTTCCTGTTTTAGAGCCTTTTCTAATGTAGAATTAAGGTTTCAAAATCACACACTGAAATTATTGTGACATAGGGTCCAGCCCTTGGAAAGGAATACATATTAAACTCATTTTGGGGTGTACACAGTATTACAACAATTCATTAGCAGGAATAGCTGGATTTTATAAGTGATTATTCCACTTTTAAACCTCATTTCAAAACGGAATTATGTTACTAACCATACAACTATAGAAATATCATTAGAAACATTTTACAGTTTATTCACAAAGAGGAGTGCTCTTAAATACAGGACATGGAGCCATGTGTAACTTTCTTCAAAGCTAAAGAAAGTTCTGATTAAATGTTTGGTATTGATTTGTCTCTATTCATAGTAAAAAAGTGTAAACACTTTTGCAGCTAGAAGCATTTAGAGAATAAGCACTGAGAATAGCTTAGATACAATCAAAACAATTGTCAGTGGAATGTGATATTTAGTCAAGCTGTCAGGACCCTGAGAGTGCCACCACTGCTTTGTGTCCCTGTGCAGATCCCCAGCAGCTTCACTCCCCCTGTCTGCAGCCAAGGACCACATTTCAGCCCAGCCTGGGCTGGGGCTGCTGGTCCCTGCACCAGAGATGCTGCAGCAGGGACAGCCCTCAGTCGTCCACTACATCCAGATTTCCAGACTTGTCCCCAGGTTTTCCTGGCTGGATTTTAAACATGATTTGTTATCTCACCTTATCTAGGACTATGGATGGACCTTTTCCTACTACCACACCAAAATTACTAGATTTTGTTCTGGTTGGTAATGTCATGTTCTCTGCTTGTGCCATGATTGCCCTCCCTCAGCTCCTGGCTCATCCTCCCTTGAGAAGCAGCCCTGCTATTGCTAACTCCTTAGAGTGGGACTACGAGGTAGATTGCTTTAATCAGAGAAAAAAAATTACTAAATGAGAGTTAAATGAGAGTAAATATTACTGACTAGATTGTGCAACCAATGACAAGCAAATGCTCAGTTAATATTTCCTCCTGTCCTCAAGACACCTTTGTGTACACAGATATTTTGATTTTTGTTGCAACAAGTGGATAAAGACCCTTCACTGTCATCACCCTGCTCTCCTGTGCTACAAGACAGCTCTCCACCTCATGTCTAATGACTGCTTTCTCCCTCACAGTTTTCATACCACAGATGTATCAGGACTGTCACCATGTAGAAGCATTTGGTTCAACACTTGTTTCTGCTGTTAGTGGAAAGTGCTGTTTGTCTGTCCTCTTTGAACTTCACAGTGCTTTACCATACCAGTATTTGGCTTGTTATTGTTGCTGCTAAACTTGCCATCTCACTCTTCATATTATAGCTGCATCTGGTATTTCTGCTACCTAAATCTTTACAGTCTCAGATTAACTTACTTATAAGTCATTGGCACTTGAGACAAAAAACTGGTGCAGTCTGACTGTAAATTTGGTCTATATACTTTCCATTTAATTTTGATCCAACTGAGAACATATCTCAGAGACTGCATTTCTCTAACAAACTGTGGAATTAAGCAACTGATAGATAAACACTGAAGAAAGTGATGATTCACATTGTCAGAGAACCAAGGAATTATCTGATGCATTCTGGAATTCACAGCTACATTCATGATGGAACATGATTATTGCAATGCAAGACTGCAGCCTCAGATACTGGTAGTCTCGTGAAATTCCACTTACTTTTAGATACAATTCTCCACATTATACCCAGAGAACTAGACATCAAAAAGTGGCAGCTCCAAAAAAGTATGAAACCATCTTCATGAAAAGTAGGAATACTAAGGAGCTGTGCTTCTTACCTCTCATTCCTCACTGGAGTTTTCATGCAAGCAGCACTACAAGTGGAGGACTCATTTTCTTCACTTCAGGATGCACTCTTAGTCAATTCCTTAAGTTCTCATATCTTCATATGCTAAAAGAGAATACATAAATTAAAAAACAAAAAAAAAAACCCCAAAGAAACAAAAAACCCAAATCAAAACCCAACAAAACTGACACAAAACCCACAAGTAAAGTTATTCTTTCTTTGAATCTGCAAGGAGTTTCAGGATATGCAAGGAGGCAGATGGCTGGATCAATGATCTTAAAGGTCTTTTACAGCCTAAATGATTCCAAATATAGTGATGCCAAATATTATCACTCCCAGCTTTTCTTTCAGAGGATCGCAGCAGTATGTCAGAAGGCAAAGAGGATGTAAGCTTAACTTGACCAAAGCTATGAAACACATTTGCCATAAAGAAACCTAGTTTTATCTAATTTCATAGCTCCCACAATGCATTACCTGCTCTTATACTACCTACAACCTACTTTCCACTACTGAAACGATGCCAAAATGATTTTTTGCCTTTTCTTTTATATACATTTTATATACCTTTTATGTATTCTCAGTACTCTTAGCATGCATACTTGTAATTCCTTAAGTCTGATAACTTAAGCATAGTCCTAGCATTTTGTGAGGCCAGAAGACCAAACATCCTAACGGCCTCGCAGCTGGAGGCCAGAAAGCCCTACACTATCTTGGGAAACCAAGGTCCTCTTCAGAATACATCCTGTAAAGATTAAAGATTTGGCCCATCCAGGGGGGAATTCCTTGGGATGGGAGGATATCATGCTATTCATTCAAGCCTCTCACTGGGGCATCTTTGTTAGATATGCTAATTTGTAAGGTCTATAAATTGTATACGTGATCTATCGTGTGTGTGAATTTCGGCACATTCCACCTTGGCTAAGTGGTGCACCATAAGGATCCTTATTAAATATCGAGGTAAAAACCCCTTATCCCTTAACCATGTCTGGCTCTTAATTTTTAAGACCAAGGGAAAGGCATCAGAAACTTGGTGAGATGAATTCCATGAGAGGAATGTGGCTATCGACAGGTACAAACTGTTCAGAAGACACAGGGGAAGAAAGAAAGGTGGAAAGGTTGCCCTCTGCATCAAGAAATGGATATGCTATGAGGAACTGTCCCTGAGGAACAGCTCTGAGCAGGTTGAAAGCTTGTGGGTATGAATTTAAGACAGGAGTAACAAAGGGAACCTTGTGGTTGATCTCTGTCAAGGGGACCCTACTGATGAAGCCTTCTTGCTGCAGCTACAGGAGGCATCATGCTCACAGGCTCTTGTCTTCCTGGGGGGGTTTAACCACCCTGACATCTGCTGGGAAAGTTGCACAATGAGTTGCACAATCCAGGAGACTCCTGGAAAGCATGGAGGATAACTTCCTAAGTCAGGTAATAGACAGTCTTATCAGAGGGGATGCAATACAGGACTGATGGTCACAAATGTAAGTGAGCTAACTGGGGCTCACTCACAAGACTGAAGGCAGCCTGGGCCACAGTGATCATGCAGTGGTGGAGTTCACAGTCCTCAGGGATCCAGGTCACACGAAGGGCAAAGTCATGACCCTGAATTTTAGGAAAGCAAAATTCCAGATATTCAAGGAGCTAGTGAATAGGCAGTAATGAGAAACTGTGTTCAGGATAAGGGATCAGAACAGAGCTGGAAGATCTTAAATGATGTTTTCCATAGGGTGCAAAAGCTCTGGATCCTCAGCTATAAGAAATCGGACAAGAAAGACAAGAGACTGGCATGGCTGTTTTGAGACTTGCTGGTCAAATCAAAGGGTAAGAAGGAAATACACAGACAGTGAAAGCAAGGACAGTTATTCTGGGAATAGTATAGGAATTCTGCCTGATTATGTAGGGATGAGGTCAGGAAGGCCAAGATGTGGACGGAGCTGAACTTCACAAGAGACACAGGGTACGAAGAAGGGCTTCTAGAGGTATGTAAGAGCAAAAAAGAAGGTCAAAGTAAGTACAGCCCATCAGATCAGCAAGACTGACAAACTACAAACAAGAAGGCTGCAGTAAGCTTTTTTGCCTCAAGAGCAACCTCTTTCCACACCTCTCAAGAGGATGGACAGCAGGACGGGAACTGAGGGAGCAAAGTGCTTCCCATTGTAAGGCTAGATCAGGTTCATGACTGGCTGAACAACCTGAATGTACAAAAGTGTTGGATTAGATGGCCTCTAAAGGTCCCTTCCAACCCAAACTATTCTATGATTCTATGATTATACTTTCATTTTCTTTGGGTACTGCATATTAATCACAACTGGTATGTTGCATGGGAATATAGTGAACAGAGTTAAACAAAAAATTTCATTCACGTGCCCAAACATGAATGAAGCAGTTCTGAATGCTGTCTGCCTCTGCCTATGATGGAAACACAGAAACACGGGGGAAAGCATTCAGTCCACACAATCAGACTAAAGCTTGTCAAAAGGGAAAAGACCCAAAAGAACGGTGGAGCATCAAGCCTTCAGTCAGCTGTCCTTCTTCAAATATGCTTGACTGCACATTAATGTAGTCATAAGCCTCTTTACCAGAATTGCCCTTCAAAACAGGGTTTTTCATGATAATAGCAGAAAAAAAACCACTCAGCAAACTAAATACAAAAGTTCAGCTAATATAAATCCAAAAACACCACTTCATTTCCATCCCTTACACCTACCTATTATACATTAGAAATCTGGCAGAGAGCTCTGTCAAATTGAACTATTGAACTTAAAGTGGCAAAAGGCCCTCCCCAGGCAAGACATTTAAATCATTTTCAAAGTTAATTTCCTGCTCCCAGACTGAGAACAAATCTAATCGGGTTTGCCTCATTCTTCTGATGACCAGGAAAATGTTGCCTGCATACTCAACAAGGGAAAGCGTCCTAGAAGGCAGCCAGAGAACTTGCTTTGCAGCACCAAAGAAAGCTCCTCTGCAAAGCAATGCATGTGCATCAGCATATGAATGGAAATTCTGATTTAACAGTCAGATCTTCCTGGTCTCCTGCTAACCCTGTTTTATAATGAGATTATGAACTGTTTACAAGCTAGTAGTGCCCATGGGAGACTGAAAAGAATCAGAAACCTATAATATAGTTACAGGATTATGTTTCAGATGGCTGGCCATGCTTTTAAAAAGACCCACCTCTAGTCCCTCTGGATTACTGGTGACCAAGAATTTTCCCAGGTTCTAAGGCTATTTCTATAAAAACTTCTAAAATCAAGTAACAAAACTTCAATAAGAATTGAAAAAACTAAGTAACATTACTAGGTGACTGAAGAGATTTTGTAGAAGAACAAAAATGTATATGCACATGGGAAAAACAGTATATGGATGTTTGTGGAACAGCAAGATAAAACAGGGTTAATTCACATCTAGATCACTGTATTATCAAAGGTAGAAGACAGACATTATTACCTTTCTGAACAGAAGAATTGTCAGATTCTATTTCCTCATGCATTTTTACAACTCCATAGGAAAAAATTGTACAGAATAGCACCTGTGTTTCTAAGAATTTCTCATTTCTTTTGAATGAAATAGTTCTGTGGTGTTGGTTTTTTTGTTTTGGTTTGAAGTTTTTTTGGTAATTTGGAGGTTTTTGTTTGTATGTTTTTCGGGTTTGGGGGTTTTTTTGTGAAAGCTGATAAGTATTTAAGTATTTTTCTAAGTGGTTTAACTAAATTTTGCCCAATTTCAGCATGTGATATATGACTTTATATTGTTCTACAAAGACAAATTCTATATGTAGAAAACAAATGAAAACACTAGTGTTGTCAATTTAAGTTTACTTAATAGTCATAAGTTTTCAATCCATGCAGAGATTCTATTTTCGTTGCTAAAAGGATAAATCCTCATTAATATAAATTCTACTGTTGTGCTTTTATTTATGAATCAGATGTTCACAAGGATGAGTTACTTCAATAGATATAGAGATCTTAACTACAGTACGTCTATGAAATAAGAAATAAAAAAGTGAATTTCATTAAGCTAATGTTACAGGGTTGAACAATCATAGCAATCACAATCTCACCTTTAAAAAATAATTAGTTCAAGTCAACGAAAACTTATTTTTTCAAGTTGTTGTAAACTAACACTGAAAACTAGGTGTCACGCTTTGATGCCCAACAGCAGGCACCCACGAGAGTCACTCGCTCACCCTCTCCTGCCTCAGCTGTGCAGAGGAGGGAAAAGGAAAAAAAAGTTAACAAAGGCTTCATGAGTGAGGTAAGAACCGGGAGAAATATTCCAAAGGCAAAACAGGCTCAACTTTAGTTGCAAAGTGAAATTCATTACTAACAGAATCAGAGGAGGATAATGAGAAGTAAAATAAGCCTTTTAAACACTTCCCGCCTTCCCCCAGCCCCTCCCTCTTTCCCACTGACAGCGCAAGGAGACAGAGGATGGGGGTTTTTGGTCATCACCGAGATTTTCTTCCGCTGCTCTGCGAGAGGAGTCCTTCCCCTGTGGGGCCGTGGGTCCCTCCCACAGGGGACAGCCCTCCGTGAACTGCCCCGGTGTGGATCCACTTCCACGAGCAGCAGCCAGATCTCACCTGCTGCAATGTGAGTCCCTCCCATGGGCAGACAGTCCTCCCAGACCTGCTGCAGCGTGGGTCACTCTTCCACAGAGTGCAGTCCTCCAAGGACAGGCTGCTCCAGNGGCACAGCTGCCTCACCATGGTCTCACCACGGCCTGCAGAGGAATCTTGGCACTGGTGCCTGCAGCACCTCCTGGCCCTCCTTCCCCACTGACCTTGGTGCCATCCATGTTGTTTCCCTTACATTTTCTCACCTCCTCCTCTTCTCTGACTAGAAGCAAAACTTTTATTTTTATTTTCTTCTTAAATATGTCACCACAGAGGTGTTACCAGCCTCTCTCATTGTCCCAGCCTTGGCCAGCAGCGTGTCCATCCTCAGTGCCATCAGCCATTGGCTCTACTGGACATGGTGGAAGCTTCCAGCAGCTTCCCACAGGAGCCATCTTTGTGGCCCCCTGCTACCTAAAACCAGGCTGTGCCAAACAAATAAACTAGGACATTTCCAAGTAGCCTGTTCATATTAGTTGATTTACTCAGAATATATCTCAATTTCTTTACTGGTTATATCTCTCTATGCAGAAATTCTTCTTTCAACATCTAGCTTTAACCTAGTGATTGACAAATATTTTTCTTTCTGTTGAGCAATAATATAACTTAACATACAGAATTAGTCCTGCCACACGAGTTGAAACATTTAGTGCCATTGCTTACTTCCTTAATTTTATTTTGTCCAACAAGCACACATAAACTCTTGCATAACCAAACAATGCATATCTTCAAACTGCTCGTCAGCGAACCTTAGATTATCCACTGAACTAAAACTGACCCTTCTAGGCACTTAGCAAGATGGAAATATTTTTTCAAATATGCTGAAACAAGCTCAGTAAAGCAAACTAGCATGCCATATTTTCAAGGATCACTTCTAGAGCCCCGCTATGACAAATTAAATTGCTGAAGTGTTATGGATAGGAGAGTGAAAACAGGAGCTTAACTAAAAACTGTAGGATGCTTTTCTCCCATACTGACCTTCAGGAGTATATAATGAAAGAAGCAGCCTCCTAGTTTCATTCCTGTATCTTTAGACCTTCTCTGTTCCCTTCTTTTTGTAGGTACTACTAAGTTTATCATCCTACAAATCTTAGACTATGCTCTAGCTTTAATACATATAATCTGCAATAATATAAGAAGGATTTGTTTGGGTAGTAAAAACTTTGTAATTAGATTTCCCTTCCCAGCATTAAAAAATCTCTCATTTAAGGTCTTTTTTTTTGTATGTGTGAACTTTCTCTGTATTGCAAATGTTTCACTAGCTTAGACTGCATTTTGATAAGAACTGTTATTTGAGCAACATGAAAAGATTCTATTTATCTGTCTGTTCTATTGCTATTAATGGAATATTATATTACCATGAAAGAAGCACTCTTAAGTTCAAAAGCCATGGTGGAATTATTTTTTTAATATTGTTTATTGTCCAGCAAAATGTTTCAGCTCCTTCTCATTCTATTACTTGACATTTTCTGTGCTCAGCAAAATCATCTTTAGATCAAGTTACAGGAAAAATACAGAGTAATCAGTTGGGTTTATTTTTCAAGAAACTTCAATGGTTGTGATTTAAAACAGGTCAATTTATGTAACAGTGTTAACAAAACAGGTGAAGACAAATCTCATAATGTCACCATTATTGTGCATCATCAGCCAGGTGATTGTACCACTGGATATTTTCATCCTCTGACTTCAAAACACAGATAGTTAACAAAACAGATAATTAAAAATTAAAATCGAGATGTAAAAGGAGGGAGTAATTGACTGTTTCAGGCAATTAGGAGAGAGAACACAGTGTTTAATTTTTTAAAATATGGAACTCCTTTAACTATTTAAATAACTTTATGAGAGTGAATGCCTTTTTTGACAACTTTTAGCAAATCTCCAGACACTGAACTTTACTGTTTCTTATGCTTCATCACAGTACATTTCTTGGCAAAATTTTTACTGTAAGTGTTCAATTGTCTTGCTTTTGGAAGCTTCAGTTTCATCCAATTATTTCATAGGATGCATTAAGGAAAACAAAAGAAACCTCATTGCTTTATAATTCTTCCTGACAGATGGTACCCACAAAACACCCAGTAGCATCACTGAGATTACTATGTTACAAAAATTCAGGGAAGATTAATATCTAATGCTCACCCAGTGATCCACAGCTCATCATTCAAGAACCAGGCTTTAAAATAAGAATAAAATGACAATACATATGATATATTCATTTAGCTACCAGGCCTGAAGAGAGATCAGGAAAACAATTCCAAGTATTCGTTCCTTAACAGAGAAGAGGTGCATCTACTCATAGAAAACAATGCTCTTGTCTTGAAAATCACTAATTGTCTTCGGCAGGGTTTCTATTCCCTGATCCTCTGCCTTATGCCCAGAAGTGGTTGCTGTAGCTTTCCGGCGGGTCCGGGGAGGGGGAGCCTTGGGGCTGTTGACCGGGCTTTTTCAAAGCCTCCCTCTCAAGCGTAAGTGGTGCCCTGTGACATTATTACTCTGCTGCTTAGCTAGATTGAGTTTTTTGTTAGCTTGGGGACTGTGGCAGCAATCCTTTGGTGGCTTTTGCTTTTTCCTGAACTCTCCGGTTTGGTTTGGTCCATGGCATGAGAGAGCTATTGGTGCAAGAAGCAGGGGACTGGCGGGGAGACAAGGAGCTGCTCCATCCAGGCTCCAGACCTCAGAAAAGCTGACCCAGTGAAAGAAAGGACACTAAATACACCAGCTTCATCTGCTGTGAAGGAGACAAACATCAGAGATTCACCAGGTTCCCATTTGGTTTTGCTGGAGCTGCTGCAAGAACCCTTTGGGTTTTTTTCCTTCCCTGGGGCAAAAGCTGGCAATATTTTTTTTTTTCTCCTCCACACCACATTGCGGCTATTGTGGTTTTATTTTTCTCTTTCCCTGGCATTTAGGGTTTTTTTATTCTGGTGTGGCTGTGTGTAAGCAGAGGAGGGGGTTTTGACAGTTCAATATCTAGCATTTGCTCACCATTTTTTCCCATGCATTTTTGGCACTCTTGTCAGTAAACAGTTGAGTTTCTTTCAGTTTCATCCACTGGTCTTATTACCTCATTGGCAGAAAGGGATTGTTGAAAGCATTTTTTGTTAAAGGAAACACTCATTCCACAGTATTCCACACTTAAATTTGTTTATAAACCATAAAAAATTGCCTCCACAGTTTTAGCAAAAGGCTGCTTTTGCTGCTCATCTTAAGGTTAGGCTTCAAAAAACCTCAAAGCCTACAGCTCCAAGGACACTGAAACTACAGAAAAAGAAAAAAAAAAAAAAAAAAGGCCAAAGGGATCATGACACTTCCACAACCTTATTCCCTCAATAACTTCCTCCTTGGCACCAGCAATGTGCTGGCCGCATCAGCTTCAGAAAATGGCGTATTTTACTACTTCTCTTAAGGCTTTGGTTATGCTTAGGGTTGGGATTGAAAAAATAACAAAATCCAGAGCTTCAAGGAACATTGAAGCAAAAAAAGGACACCAAGGGGCACATGGCACTGCCCACCCCAACATGGCCCTTTGAACACCTTTCTCATGGAACCAGCCAAGTGCAGGCCACCTCAGCCTCAGAAAAAGGCAGCTTTAATTTCTCCATTCAGGGAGAGGCTTTAGCGTAGGGTTAGGGTTCAAAATAACACAAACCCTAGAACTCCACGCACACTACAACTACAAAAAACATAACTAGGGAAAAATGGCATTGCCCCAACATTATGTGCTCCAAAATTTTCTCATTGACACCAAAGATGTGCTGGCACATAAACGCCAGCAAAAGGCCCCTTTTACTGCCCACCTATGATTAGTCTTTCCCCTAGGGTTAGGGTTCAGAAAACCACAAAGCCCAGACCTCCTAGCACACTGCAGCTACACAAGGCATGCCAAGGGGAACACAGAATTGCCACAACATGGCTCCCTCATCAGTGTTCTGCTTGGCACCAACACAAGCCCAAGGCTGATCTTACTGCTCTGCCTAGGGTCAGGGTTCGGGTTAGGGTTCAGAAAACCACAAAGCCCAGAGCTCCAAGCACACTGCAGCTACAAAAGCCATGCCAAGGTGCACAGGGCATTGCCCCAGTATGGGTCCCTCCACATCTTTCCCTGTGGTATGAGCCATGTGCTGGCCATGTCAACTTCAGGAAAAAAAGTGCTTTTCCTGCTCCACTAAGCGTTATGCTTAGCGTTAGCTTTAAGAAACCCACAAAGCCTAGTGCTCCAGGGACTCTGGAACACCAAGAGGCATGCCATACATTTCTCCTTTGCAGCAACCATGTAATGTTTTCTTGGAGTGGTTTTCAATTCCCTGATCATCTGCTCTCTGCCTAGAAATTGTTGCTGTAGTTTTAATCTTCATCTGTTTCAGGGGGGAGCTTTTGGGCTCTTTTTCCAGCTTTTTTAAAGACTCCTCACTCTCTGGAGTCTGTGGTGCCCTGACGACAGCGTTACTTTGTTGCTTATCTAGCTTGTTTTTTCATTAGCTTAGGCAAATCGTTTGGCTTTTTTTTTTTTTTTTTGTTTTCCCTGCCCTTGGAGACTGCAACAGCAATCCTTCAGTGGCCTTTTTGTTTTGTGAACTGTTTAGTTTGGTTTTAGTCCGAGCTTGGAGAAAGGACAGAAGACAAAGCGGTCGGGGGACCATTGGGAAGCCAAGGGACCACCCATCTCGGCCCCAGTCCTCGGAAAAGCCAATGCAGTGAAAGAAAGGATACCAAATCCACCATTTTCATCTACTCTGATGACTAACATCAGAGATTCACTAGGAGCCTATCTGTTTTTTTCCTGAGATGCTGCGGGAGCTTTTGGGACCTTTTCCCCTGCAACAAAAGCGGGCACTATTTTTTTCTCCCTGCCACACGGTTGTTCATTTCTTTCCCTCCATGAGAGGGGCGGTGGTGTTGTCTCTGTGTGGGATAAGGCTCAGACAGTTCAATACCTAGCATTTATTCTTTTTTTCCCAAGCTACGTGGACTCTGTTTGTCAAAAAATGGTTGGTTTTTTTTTTACTTTCTTCCACTAATATTCATTTCTTGGCAGGAAGGGATTGCTGAAATCCTGTTCTTTAGACAAAAGACTCATTCTAGAGTGGTTTTCTCCTAAACTTATCTCTAGACCGAGACAGTAATGAAATCACTGTTGGCTTCAGGGGCACAAGATCCAAGCCAAGACTCTCTATCCAAAATATTCTAAATCCTACAGTGGAATTATCATCTCAAAGCATAACTTTTTTTGTTGAATATCTTGGTGATATAATTTATTTTTAAAGGTGAATTACAAGGAATTGAAAGCTTTTCATCGTGGCCAGTAATCATAATTCATATGGGCCAAGTGACATTTTCATTTGAAAGGCAAATGTTGCATTTTGTTAAGGAATAAAGAAGGTGTTTACAATTCTAAAAACAAACTTGTCAGTAAGAAAGGAATATATCTGCTATTAATTGCCAAAATAACAGAGGCATACACTAAGCAATGTAGTAAAGGTAATCGAAAGCAGAATTATTAGCAACTAATCATAAAGTATTTTTAAATATTTGTGCTTTTTAGTGTTGTTTTCTGTTATTATAACAAAGAGTTTATAACAAACCGTAGCAAAACAATCTGTTTTTCTCATTTGCCCCACTTCCTCACATAAGAAACACTAATTAGAATGGTGAATTTTTCAAAGATCGTTATACAGTGTGCTGTGCTAGAGAAAGTTAGTATTAAGGTGTGTCTGTGGCCTTGCTAAAGATTAATTTACCTCTAGACTGAGATACTGTTTTGAGGTTTTCTCACTAAATACCCTGTTCTCAAAGAACAATCAAACAAACATACAAAAGCAAAGGAAAATTACAAATTAGGAGTGGAGTGGGAGTGAAATGGATGCAGAATTTTAATTTCAAAGGACACATACTGTTTCATTTTGAAAGGAAAGCAATTTTGGTTCAAGAAGGATCTAGTCAAAGTATAGAAAGAAAGCAGAATTTTTTTCTTTTTGAATTTTCAGTACAGACAAGGCTTTCTGGGAAAGTATTGGCTTTACTGACAAAAAAAACCCAAACAAACAAAAAAAACCAACTTGCATAGTTGGGATAAAAGGACAGCTTTAAAGCACACAGTTTGAAATAAGGCAGAAGCCTTGCAGTTGAGTTAGTCTGAGCTTAGCTTGACTATGTGAAATAATTTGACAGCTTGAGAGAAAGAGCTGATTGGAACTTGGGGAGAAGAGGGAGGAAAGGGAGGAAGAGGAGGGTTCTATTAACCCTAATATGACACAGAAAGTGTTGCTTATGAGACACTGTAAAATTAGCCTTAGATAAAATGTGGTAAAATTTGTCACGTGCTAACAAATTACAATTTCTATTGAGTTCATTACTTGTAATCACAATCTATTAGAAATTAAAAATAATTATTATGAAAAATAAAACTATTAATTTTTGTTCCATGAATCATATTTTGAAGACCATAGGGAAGGCTGTTTAATAGCAGCTACACCTGTTTCTGCAGTATAAAGTCTTTCTGACAAGTCTTGCTTTACTCACGTGCTTAAACTCTCAATCACAACTACATCAGCAGCATAACATAAACAAAAAAAAAAAATCAAATTTCAGTTAATTTTAGTGAGCAATTTTATAACATGTAGGGCTAACTTTATTATGGGATCTCCTAAAATGGGCTGAAGGCTAGGGAACAGTTTGGTAGGATTCTGGGAGTCCATGCACTTCCATAAAGCATCTTCCAGTTGTAATAGATTTCATCCTTTATCTGATCAATTGCAATTTTTTTCCAAAAATCTGTGTGCAAAGCTTGTCTCATATCTAAGAGGAAATACCTCCAAATTTTATCCTTAAATCAAATCTGAATTGTGATAGGCCCAAAAAGAAATATGGAAGCGTATCAGGAATACTGTTTCCAAACATGAATGAATTATTAGGAGAGACTTCAAACATGACTGAATGCTAGAATTACACGGTAAAATTTATCTGTCCTATTTGTCTATTGTATCCCACCTTTAAAAGTTAAAATTACTGTGCCAAGGAGGAAAGGAACCTTTCCTTTCATGAGGAAAGAAACCAAATAATGAAAGCAAAACATTTTGTAGAAGCCCTAGAGCCCTCAGACACAGTTGTAGCTCTGTAAACAAAGGAATTTTTTTTTTTTTTTCATTGGTTGTATTTAATGACCAATGGTCGTATTTAAATGGTTTTAAGTTCAGACAACTGGATGAGATACAAAATCTGTATTTAAATCTGGATCTGCTTCGTAACAGGTCAGATCTTCGTTGGTTATGCTTAGAGGCAAACAATGCTCAGACTACACTTCTGGCAGACATTCTTGTAGTCAATCTGATGAACCAAGCCAGCAGAGGGTGTACAGCATAAATTAGCAAAGTGCTGAGAAAAACACAAATTATGTCTCCAGAAACTTCATTCTGAGTCTTAAGAACAGAGTCTAAGAATAGCAAATACAGAACAAGTTACTTTTTGGTGTTATTTTTGCAATTACTAGTATTATTATTTTTAAAATGTTACATTATAGAAATCTGGCAAGTCATGAGGGAAATAAACATTGTATCTCTATTTTCTCAAATAAGTTATCTTTATAATAGACCAGGGGATCACATCTGTCAGTGTCACGGTTTGCATATGGTCTCTGAGTTATGCAGTTGTTCCATCCAGTACTGTAATTCTTTTTCCATTTTAAGCTTTTAGTCACTGTCAGTGATTCATTGAAACTTGATCGTGTCTTAATTTAGAAAAAAAAGACTGTAAACTTGTCTGATTTCAAAATAACCATACTGCTGTTTCATGTGCTTACAACAGTGCTTACATTTTGTGTGGGTTAATCAAGTTAATTTCATGAGCACTCTGATATAATTAATCCAACAGGGCACGGTAGTTTAGTAACTGAATATCAGTTATTGCCAGAAAGGCTGAATTCTAAATAAATCCACTTACAGTGCAGTTAGGGTGGGTTCTGGTCTTCTATTTGTAAAACATGGAAGAAAAACACATGCAAGTAGAGTCTCAACAGTAAATGTGTGATTCCACTGTAGTGCATAAACAGAGATCCACCAGGTCATTTTTCAAATAGAAGTATTTTTAAAATTTCCAACTCTTTAGAAAATGATCCGTTGAATATCACCTACATGGAAAGATGAGAAAAACAAAAATACATTCTATTTGAAGACAGGAGAGCAAGCACACAAGAGAAGGTAAAGAGGCATACCACAAATGCACAGTAATTGTAAATTTAACCTCTGCACAATTTTTACCCCTTCTCATTTAAGATTAATATTCTGATCTTTTCTATTTCTCCTAAACCCCAAGAAGAGGCCTTTATTCACATGTGCTCACGTGCTATATCAGTTGAGGAAGAACAATTGTAAGTATAAATAAAGCAAATCAGTTTGAAACCGGTACAAGAGCAAGTGCACAAGCAAAATCACTGCAGAGACCACTGGTCTTTTGGACACAGATTTGTATCTTGCAAATCCAACTATGAAATGCTGCACAAAAGCTCATTCCTCTTTCAGATATTTCAGAAATTCCCATGACACTCACAGAATGAATTTAGATATGGAAATAATTTTCTTCTACCTAAATGGATTCTAAAATAGTCACTTTGTAAAGTAAAAGCTAGGACTATTTCAAACCAGTGTTTCTGAAAGAAAAAGCTATTTCTAAACATAAATCCTGCAAGGAATATTCTGTTGTCAGTGGTTATTTTACCACTCATTTCTAAAATTTTTAAATTCAGAGTAATTCTGTGTAATAACTTTAGAAAGCTTGAAATAAAGAAACAAACAAGGTTAAAGGGTTTATTGAGAGTATGATATAAGATGGCAGTATTTTACAGTATTTGTTTAGTAAAGTCACTTCATATATTTCTTTTCTTTAACCTGTGGCAGAACATTCAAGCCATTCTCTGCCATAAGCAGCCATCTGCCACATCACTGTCTTTCATATTTTCTTTTATTTCTGTGTAATAACATGCATTGACTGAGCACATGGCCTAGAAGGCGGACAAATGTCTCCCCTGGCTAATATGAACTATTAAGGGATGTTTGCCGGTGTAAATCATTATACCTCTCATCCCTCCTTCAAGCAATCAGCTGTTAGCTCAGGAAACCATCACAGGAGGCTCCAATTCTGTGGTATCTCCCTCATTAATCTCTGTAAACTAGACTGGCCAAGGCAGTAGTTAATCTGACCTGTCTTAATCTTCTCCCAGAAAAGGGCAAAGGTCATTCTGCTTTTCATCTAAGTACAACTATTAAAAATTACAGCCCTACTGAACTGAATTAATCCAGAAGGGAGGTGTGGAAGAAGAAAAAGTCATTAAACATTTTCAATATTTCACCATGTGCCTCAAGTATTCTGCAATAGTCTTAATTAAGGAGAATATTGAGGAGAGATGGCTAAGTAGCAGTGGGATATTTGGACACTCTAAACTTCAATACCAAAAACAAGTAGAGGAAATTCAACCTGCTGATATATTTTTCTTTAACACAGATGTTGCTGTGTTAGATGAAAGAACAGGGTTTTAAAACCCACACAGATCTGGTGGTAACCTTGATCAGCTGAGCGAAGAATAGTAGGGAAGAAAGAAAACCATTCCTTACAGAGAGGGAGGAATTCCATCTTTTACTACAAATGTTTTCTTAGAAAAGTGTGTCTGGTGAAACCCTGGTCACTGAGAATTTTAGACTTTCTGTGCTGACAGGCACTGAATCCCAAGAAAACACTGTATTTTATCTGAAGCCTTGGCGAAGGCTTCCAAATTTGAATGATAGAACCAGGAATATGGGTGTGTAGTTTGAATAGAAGTGTGTAATATCACATGGTGGAAAACTTAGAGTTTAAGGTTTTAGA
>VXBB01021704.1:607844-709440 GCA_013399915.1 Illadopsis cleaveri | reverse complement strand
GCCAGCTCCTCCCCCGTAGGGGAGCAGCAGGGTATTTTCACAGAATCACAGAATTTCTAGGTTGGAAGAGACCTTCAAGATCATCGAGTCCAATCAATGTTTTCCAGCTGCCAAAAACCGATCTGGGCCGGGATGGGGGCACATCATCCCCTCCCCCGGCCCAGGAGTTCCCAGGCCAGGCGAGCCTCCCATGAAGGCCCAGGCCTGGGCAGGCCTGGCTGTCCCAGCCCCCTCCAAAGGAGAGAGAGACAGGACTGCCTTACCTCCTGTGAAAGCAGAAGAAAGAGAGAACGACTCCAGCCTTCTTTCCAGCTTTTAAAGCTGTGTGTTTCCCAAAGGTGTATCTCTACATGCAATTGGCTATTTTGGTTGTCAATTTAAAAGAATTCACCTATTGCACTTCACCATCTGTGCTAAACTAGCACACATTTAGAAATGTTTGGTCACGGTACTAACACACAATCCACAGCACTTTGATTTCTTTACATTGTGAGCATGACAAAGAAAACTGAATGCATTTTCTTGGGTTAACTTAATATATTTTCCTTATCACTTTTAAACTCGGCTTAAAAGATGATACAGCAACTTTCAGGTAGAAAAGGAAAGGCTAAAAAGCATGTAATTCAGCTCACAATGGATTTTATAGGCCTCAATGGAATTAATTACTGAGAACTTGCACATGTAGTAATTAATTTAATGCAATTCAGCACCATCTGCAGATGCATTATTTCCTTTCAAAGCTACTATAATTTGATGTAAAAGAGAAATTGTTAAGAGGTTTTTAGGCAGCAAAAGCTTTTGTGTGCCAAAGCTTGTTTATGCCAAAGAAATTAGATAAGGAAATTAAATATTATTTGAAAAACATAACCTCTTTTCTTGTTAAAGAGAAAATACCACTCCGTTGTCTGTTAGGGAACTGCTAGCAATTACAGATATTTGGGAAAAAGAAACTTTGATTTAGGACTGGTTTTCTTGTTTAAAAAAATAGTTGTAGGTTTTTTGGCAGCAATCACATCATTTGTAGGTGAATTGTGCTATTGCATCAACATTTGTACCCATTGCAAACAAAATCTATTGTATATACCTCCCTCTATTGAAGTATATTCCAAAATTATTTTATATTATTTGCTTGTAAGATATATAAAAATCTTTGATTACTTTTCTCTTCATTAGCTTGTATATAACTTGCTCTGGAACAGAAAACAATTGACTGCAACAAATGACCTGAGCTGTTTTTCTCATATTCAAGAGTGGGGAGGATGTATCTTTTTTAACTCCTACTGAGGGTTCACATGTACTGAGAAGGAAATTTCATCAATCAAAATAAATTTAAATTAGACAGTGTCCTGAAGCATTGGAGAGTATCCCTCGGTTGCATCTTTAAAGTCTGTGGCCTTTAATGCCAGAAATACTGTCAAAGAGCGTATTAGAATAATGTACTGTGTGCATCAGCTGAACCATCAGTTTTGTGTGGGAAACTGGAAAAATCAATTCCAACTTTTTTCAGGTATTCATGTAGCACCTAACACAAGGGCTGATTCTGCTGTAATACTGTGACTGAGTATGTATTTGGGAGGGAGAGGCTAACAACATAGCACAATTTTTGTTCTGTGATCTGTTAGGCAGCATGCATTGTTCTTTGGCAATAGTAATAATAATAATGAACAGGTTACAGCCCCATCAATCTATGCCCATTTAACACAGAGCCACATTATCATGGAAGGGTTCCTGTTTTGAAAAAAATATGCAATTATTATTTGCATTTGTTAGCACTCACAATATTCAACTTCATCTGAGAGCTTGTTGTTTTCTGTACAAAACAAACTCAGTGGTAATAGAGAGCTGAAAGCATTAGCCTTATAATTGCAAGAAGAGGCACAAGGCCAGTCAGGTTCTCTATAGTTTTCTCCTGCTGATAGAGGCCTGGCCATGGTTTCCCTTCCTGAAAAATACCCATTGAAGCCTTGTGTCTAACAAGCAAACTAGATAACAGCATTAAAAGTGCATTTGGAGCTAAAGGAGATGCCATCGTGATAGTCACATTATGGGAATAGTATAGGGCAATACGTATGATTGATTTTAGAGCAATCACTTACCAAAGCAAGAAGCCATGAACAAGCAAAAACTCTTTCCAATGCACTTTACAAAGAAAACATGAGACTTGCAGACAACAAATCTATAGTCTTCCTACAAGAGCCACTTTTAAACAAGCTTAGTATCTTTACCTAGAGAAGCAAAGGTGGTGAATCATTAAGCAATTACAGTGAGGTGTCCTTATTTTTTGAATCCAGCTTTTTGGATATGTACTGAAATAGAGCTTGCATTTGGATATGTAAAGTCCTCAGTCCTTAAAAAAAATAAATTTGAAAGCATGCACATGAATGTAATATTCAGGGCCCAAATAGGACAATCAGGTTTTCTGAAAAGGTCCTTGAAATCACACTTAAATATGCCAGAGGAATTGATTATTTTTGTACTGTTCTTACTGCCATTGCCTTCACTGATAAGAGAAGAGACAAATGGTTTGAGGGAGGGAAGACATGAGAGATTCGCTCACTCTGCAGCCTTAGGATTTCCTCAGGCCTGGATTGACTGTCATTTCCTGATCTTTATGTGATGTTTATCACAATAGGTTATCACCACCATTTAATGTCTTATATATTCTTAATGAATATTGTCATTCTCCTTACTATGATAAAAGGGCAGAGTCATGTAGTAAAGGCAGAAAACATCACGGATTTAATGCATTTGCATAGAAAGATCTTCATGCTATGACAGAAAACGCTCAGAATGTATGCAATCTGATGATTAAATTGGGACTTGCCAAAACAAGCAAACAAAAGCATCTTGCAAATCATTCTTCCTCCAGACAGATTTAAGATTATGATCTCCCAGTTCTTGGTGCTGCTGCACATGTACAAGTAATTCAACCTCATCAAAGTCTTGATTTAGAGGGTTTAAATTCAACTCATTGCTCACTTTTTGACTGAAACAAAATTATTTAGACCACTGAAATGTTACCATTATTTCTGGATGACCTTAAATAAACAACTGATGCAATAAATTCATAGTTACTTAGTAAAGCTTCCATTTTACTTAAATAGTGTTCAACTTGCTCATTTCTGTTAACACTTTGTGGACTGTGTGGGTTCTTTTTTATGATGTAATGAATTACTCATTATTATTATTATGAAACTCTTTCTTATGGAACTGTGTCCTTGAATAGTTAAGGAGACAATATTATAATCATAAACCCATGACATGATAACATGTGTCCTATGCTGTAACAAATTATATCAGAGCTTTTTCCGCTTGTTTAAAAGCAGCCTTATGGAGGCCCCAAACCCTAGAGCAAATATCTTGTGGGGATTACAGGGTTCATCTCTATATGTGTGGACACAACAGTTAATTGAGCAGTAAATGAGGTAAGGAAACCTTTGAGTGTCGCATATGCTCAAAGACTGATTCTATTGGTCTCTGGATGCTGTAAATGGTCACATTTTTCGCAGCTCATATCCTTACTACAAAGTAAATCTGTCTGTAATATCTACTTTTTGTAGCCCCCCCCAAAAAATTGCTCTAAGACAGAAGTGAGATGGTAGAAGTTTTTATCAGGCTAATGGTACATAGAAGTACATTAAAGAAACAAGTGTGTGAGAAGACTAGCAACACACAACGGAGCTGAAATCTATTAAGAGGCTCATGTAGTATGCTTGCTCCTCTTATATGAGCCTTTGAACTGTACCCCTTTAGTACATACCTACTTCAGGCTTCTAAGTATGTGCAAGTCTCCATAAGCCCTTCCTTTCCACCTCCCTAAAGCAACAAAAATAACAAGATGAAATGAAGCTAGATTGAATTATTTCCTGTTTTAACGTCCTTCTTCTATCCATTAAAAATTCTCCCATGTCACTTTACACTGTAAATGCAGTCACAGCTTGGCACAAAGGACTGTTTTGTAGCAGTTCCAGTAGAAAAAAAAGTAGCCTGAATGCAAATATTTATTTACAAACTACTGTGATAATTTAGATACTTAAAGTAATCCTAACTTTAAAAAGCTGTGCATCCAGCCTTATTCAACAATTCCAATTGTGACCAAAAAGTGACAGAGTAGACTGGGTTTTTTTTAAACTGACAGGAGGCTGGTGGGAATGTGTATATTTTGGAGGCTAGGGTTCAGTTCAAAATGGTCGTGACAGTAAATAAATAGCCCAGAAAACAATCTAGCATGTGAAAATGGAAATAGCTAACCACTGCCTGCTGAAAAACTTATTGGTTCTTTGGAAACACTTTCTTTACTGTACTATTCCTGGTCTATTCAGCAAGAGCATGAGTTCAGTTTTAGGAAACAGAAAAATTAGAAAAACTTCAGAGCATCAGATGCATAAAGAGCAGTCTGTTAAAAACAACAACAACAAAACAAAAACAAAAACAAACAAACAAACAAGCAAAAAACCCCCAAAACCTCCAAAATGAAACAAAACTTAAACTTGATATTGTTTAGCATAAAGTAGGAAGGTTTGAGAAAAGAATTCCAAAAATAGTCTCCAATTCCCTAAAGGTTGCAGCAATAAGGAAGAAATTAACCTTTACTCCACATGTATAGTTGATATGAGAAGAATATACCTGAAGTTACAAAGAACAATAATAGTGGAAAGACATTAGTAAAACATTTTATGTCCAGAAGTGAAACACTAATAGATGACCATGAGCCTGTGGCATCCTCAGTTTTTGAGGTCTTTAGCAAAAACTTGAGAAGAGATTAGAAAGCAAGAAATACGGAAAAAAAAAGGTTACCTTAGGGTAAGGCAGTTGATTAGGTGACTTCGTAAGGTCTCTTTCCAATGAGCTTTTTAAGGTACAGCAAAATTTTAAATTATGTCTTTTTGTGTATACCGTAAACCCTGTGCCTATTCTATCGCCTCACTCCTACGTATTTTCATCTCATGTATTTTCAAGGAAACTTTGGGTTTGCACCAACCAGTTTCATCTTATACATCTTCTTCAGACATGAAGCAGGGCAACAAAATTTAACTTTTCTTACAGCATCAGAATATAGTAGTTTTCTCTGTATTTCAAAGTCATTCAACCAAGTACAAAGGTAACTGTCTTTATTTTTACGCCACATATGCAATTTTTGTGCCTTTCTGAGTCATTGTCATGCCTGAGAAATGCCACTCCCAGACTCCAGGAGCTTCCTTCCTGCAGAGCACAGCACCAACCAAAGGCTTTGAGGGATGCTGAAGATCTTTCTAACCTGCCCTGTGGAAGCAATGGCAACTGAAGCAGGGTTAGGATAGAAGAGCCTGCATATTCTTTTCCGGTGCCAGCTGCAGCTTGCTGGCTCATGGAGAAGAGTGATGACCTCAGTTGTACCTCGCATGTGTTGGTGCTGCTGGCTGCACTAGCCAAGCACTCTCCCTGTCCAGGCACTCTGGGAGCTCCAAGATTAAGAACTCAATTGCCCCCAATTTACACACCTGCACATCCTCACCTGCCTGCCGTCTGGCCCCGTGGCATTGAAAGAATACACATGAAGAACAGAAAATTCAAATACTTCCTCTTCATGACAGAGTATAAATAAACAAGAATGAAAGATTTATAGTACGTTAAACATTGGAGAATTCAACCACTATAAATATAGTGTACTCTTGAAATTATAGTGACAATTTGGAAGTAATTGAAGGATTCTATGTGTAAATGTGTCTCTATATACAGGTTCACCCCAAATTGTAGAGAATAAATAGCGTGCAATAGATTTTATACCAAAATGACACTCTAGAGAAAATAGACAGCAGAAGCAGTATAATGTGACAGAAAAAGACAGACAAAGGACACTGTAAAAGTACTCAGCAGGGAGAAAAGGAGAAACAAGAAAAATAGGACAATGTGCTAAGGAAAAAACCTGGGCTGTGAAAAGGAGAAATAAATGTTGGTTGATGTAGTATGCTAAAACAAAGAGATTCAATGAAAGAGATAGGTGTAACAGTGAGAAAAAATTGGAAGACATATGACAAAAGAGAGTAAAGGTAACAGACTAGTGTACAGAAAAAACAGTTAACACAATGTAAATATAAATAAAGCTATTTCAATGCTAAAAGAGAAGAAGGGAGGACTAAAGGGAGAACTCAGAGTAGACTGGACATTCCTTTCTTTAGGCAAAGACACATGTAAATATGACACATGAGCAAGTCTACAAAAGTTGAAATATTGTAGGAAACAATTGGGAAAAAATGAGGTGAAAAGTTTTGCCCCTATGTCATAAAAGCCCAGGATTTTTGGAAATGAGAGAGATAGTGTTCAAGGAAGGTAATTCTGTCCCCATACTCCAGTCTCATGAGACCCCACCTGCAGTGCTGCATCCAGCTCTGGGGTTCCCAGCACAGGAGGGACTTTTTGGAGAGAATCCAGAGGAGGGTCACCAAGATAATTAAAGGAATGAAGTGTCTTTCTACGAGAAAAGGCTAAAAGAATAGGATTTGTTCAGCCTGGAAAAGAGAAGGCTTAGGGGTCACCTAATTGTGACCTTCCAGTGCCTAGAGGAGGCCTACAAGAAAAATGGAGAGAGGGTTTTCACGAGAGCATGTACTGACAGGACAAGGAAGAAGGGCTTCAAACTGAAAGAGAACAAGTTTAGATTGGACATTAGGAAGAAATTCTTTACTGTGAGGATGGTGAGGAACTGAAACAGATCGGCCAGAGAAGCTGTGGATGCCCCATCCCTGGAAGTGTTCAAGACCAGGCTGGATGGAGCTCTGAACAACCTGGTCTAGTGGAAGGTGTGAACTGAAACATTGGAACTGCATGGTCTACAAGGTCCCTTCCAACTCAAATCATTCAATGATGCTATGACTCTATGATGGGGTATGGGAAAAAGAGCACAGCTCACAGCATATACTTGTGAATATCTGAAAGAGTAAAATTCGTACTGCTAAAGGACTTCTCCTTCTTTCTCCAGTGATTTTCCATGTATCCATTCATTACTAATGAAATGCTCAACGTAATGTGTACACAGATTAGATGCAGGAGGCCATAGAGCATCCAGAACACTGCCATGGGGTTGGAGACATGACATAGGGTCTACAAGAAACTTTTTGATTTTTAAAAGTAGCACCTGGAGCACAGGCATCTCCTAATGTCTCATCTAAAATAGCACTAGATTTTTAGGCAGCCCATGACTCAGTTTTTAAGGGGATAGAGCCTGAATTTTTTTGACATAATATCTGTTGTAAAGGTTTTACAGTTGTGTGAATAGAGCTGCATAACATCATTTTACAGATATGTTCTTAGCAGCCATTAAAAGGCAGAGAACACTACCTTGTCATGTTATAACCTGTCTGTATGTGATGTGACTGGGAAGTTGCTGGCAGGAAATTGCCGTGGCTGTTGCCTTCTCTGTTACTTCAGGAAACTGAAAACCTAGCTCAAATTCCAAAATTCTTCATAAACCTACAGTCAAGAAATAACTCGTAATTAGGTCACCTTGCAAAGCCGCTATTCTTTCTCAAAGGGCAAAACTGGTAGATGCATCAGGTATTGGGGGGATTGGCTTGAGACATCATCTCAAAACATGAGGGCTACATATAACGTGTCTGTCTACAGATAACGCTACATCATCGTGTGACAGGAATTTTAGATGACATGAGCCTGAGCTGGAAGAGCAAGGACTACTTCTTGTTTAGAGAAATTCATCCATACTGAAAATTACTTTATGTAGATTCGTGTCTAGATTTGGCCATGTCCTAAGTAGATAGGAAGACAAACTGTTGGTTAAAGTAGAACCATAACACTGTGCCAAAAAAGTGAGCTGCAAAACTGGGACTGACAACCTATGTGGGTAGTAACTCTTCGGTCAGCCTTGTAGGACAAGAAAACAACATCTGCTTGTTTGGTGGACACAGGGACACATTCCATTCACAGTAACCAAGTCTAAAGACAGTTTGTTCTCTCTGAGCCCCAGACAGCAGGTATGTCAGTGATTATGATGTGCAGCTTTCATAATAAAGCCATAAACATACACACTTTCTAGATAGTAATTAGAGCAGAATGGTAGAATATGATTCTAAATGTGTTCATTTGTCTGGCATAGTACCTTTTCCCCTATTGTATCTCACTGAAATCATGGCATATTCAAGAAGATAACTCAGTGAATAGATGGCAATTAGCATGAACGCCAAGTCTGGCTATTTTATTATAGCATTTTAGGCCATATTTCTACTTTCCCTCTCAGTCAGCAGTTTTAAATTCAATTGCATTTCTTAATTATTCCCAAATCAATTATAAGTAAAATATTATTGAACGTAAAATGTATTGCTGCATTTGGAATCTCAGTGTTCAAGTGAAACACTGCACCTTTTCTTGCTTACTACAAGAGAAACTGAAGATGTGCATAAAAAGATGAATCATTCTATCGATACATTTCTTTCAACTGTCAGCTGAAAGATTAGGACTTTATTTGAAAAAACTACTTCTCTGATGATGCTCTTGTACACTGTATTGGATCAAAAACCTGCACTTCAAATGCCTTAAAAAATACATCAGACTGGAACTTGTGAACTGGTTCTATTTGTCATCTGCAGAAATAAATATGTGAGCCAAAGGCAAGGACTTTTCATTTCAATACATGGTAAGTATGGTTCCACAAGCAGCTGAGATTCATGCAGTGAGACAGAGGGAGCAAAAACATGAAGCCAGTAAATGCATTCTCATGTCTGTGTGTATGGTTCTTGAGGAGCATTAGAGGCCAAAAAAGCATGACTGGCTGGCCTGATTTCTTCTGTGAAAAGCACTAAAACAGTAACCACAGCAAGGAAAAGGTAATTATAGTGAGATTTTTACCTCTTGTGTCTGCTTTTGATGTTTTCTCAAAGTCAGGTTTAGGAAACCCTGTATAATATTTCATTTTAAATTAGTTCAGTTGAAAACTGTAAATGGCTCCAGTGGAGGAACAGAGTAAGATACCTGCTGCCCATAGGCAGTGCAGTGATTGGGGTCATATGAATTTGCTATTGTAAGCTGAGGCTTTTTGAGTGCAATACAAAATTTGCCTGCATTTTGAAATATATTTATATTTAGAAATTCAAATTTTGTTTTTCAATTCCTTCCCTTTTTGTATTTTCATTCAAGGCTATTCTTAGCTATTCTTTGCATCTGGACAGGAGATATTACAGATCAAGAAAGCTTGGAAATTACTAGACTATCCAGATATTCAATCATCACAAATGATGACTTGGATGTATAATTGAGCTCCTCCTTGAAAGCTGCCTAAAGGTTATGGAAGATGTCCTTGAAAAGGAGCTGGAGTAAATATTGTTAAGATAAATCCCACAAAACAAACCCAAAAATTCTTCAGTTTGTTTTTGTTCACTTGGGGTGGGGTTTTTTTTGGGGGGAAGGTGTAATTTTTTAATTTAAATCTAATTGTTTCTTCAGTAGTACCTCTATTATAAATATATTAAATAATTTACCAATTTACAGACTAATAATACTATAGGACTTAATAGCTTAAAAATTAACAATACAATGAATGGTTGAAATCTGAAGTAACCAAACTGCAAAACAGTAATGCAATGATCCCCATGAAACAATAACAATTATAATCTCAAGAAAAATAGGAAAACCAAGGAATGTAAGTGCAACCACAATAAAGATTTTGTTTATTTTGCTTTAAAAATATTGCAGATTGGAATTTACTTGTTGCTGAATAACATGCTACTAGATAAAACACTTTGATCAATATTCTCTGATATTTTCTAGGAGCTACATTGCAGTCTTTCAGGATGAAAAATGTCTTTGAGATTTATAATGCATTTGTCATTTGCGAAGGGAATTCTACTCTCCAGTTTATTTGCTTTTTGGCAATCAATAAAGCTATTTGTACAAAAGTCCCTTTGAATTTGTCTCCTCTGGTATTTTCATTTCTGTGAAGTAAACAAATACAGGATAAATAGAATTTTTATTTTAGCTATTCTATTTGTGGCTTGAGTCACTTGGGACTAATACTTTCACAATTTTAAAAAATTTCAAAACATATGCGTGGGGTCACTTTCATTTTTTAAAAAAAATATTGGACAACAAAACATGGTAACCTTCACCGGAAAAAAACTATAAGGTTTGTAGTTGTAAAAAAGTATTAATGTAAGTACTGATATTTAATAGAATATAAAACATTAAAACCAATTTTCATTTGACTGTCAGAAAGTGTCTGCAGACTTTTTGTACTTCATGTTTTGTTAATGATTAATTAATTAATTGTTAATTAATTTTTAAGACTGGAATAAATGTAAGTTTGAAAAATTGGCACCTATCTCTATACCAGTACTCTTTTGCTCACAATATGAGTAACACTTCTGCTGAAAAATGGATTTTCTGACTATTCAAGGATACATCCACTTTATATATCAGCACTGATGCAAGCTCCACCATCATATTCTTTCTTCCTGCCTCCTCTGAAGTGTTTTGTATTTCAGTGGCAAAAGCCAGCATCTAGACAGCATCCATGTGATAACTCCTGCTCATTCAAGTCATTACTTTCTACTCAATTATGTCTGTCTATTATGCATTACTTATGTCTCATTTTAAGCTTCTGCTTTCATGCTGGAATCATGTAAGGGCAGAGAGACAAATTGGCTTTTCACATCTGAGACTTGGAAAGAGACAATATAGTCTTCTAGGTTGTGTTTGCTTCCCAGTAACCCAAAGACTTCACCAGTGGCTTTTCTTTTCTTTTGAGGCTGATGAAATCACTTTTGTATATGAGCTAGTATGTGTGAACCTATGTACATATGTACAGATACATCTTTTGTTAGTGTCTCTGTCTGTTAGTAACATTCGACATGCAGCCACTTTGATGTTTGGATGACAGAGCCATAGGAATTTTAAAGTATGTGAGATTCCTAAAAGTCATGAAAATTAGCAACTGAGTGAAAACCAGGAAATGGAAGAGGCTGGAACACCTGTATTTACCTTTCTCACCCTGAAAAGTAGCCATGGCACATAAGGCTGCTTGACTAGGCAGAAGAGGAAGGAGGCATTTGTATGTAGATGTAAGAGTTAGGAAGGAGCATTGAAGAGGGAGAATAAGGGAAGACTTATGACATGGCAATAGCAGCCAGGGGCACATGAAACAAAAACTGATCCCAAGACCTGAGAAACTGAGCACCTTCCTGTTATAACATCTTTATTTCTTCTCTGCTTGAGGATATCATAATCACTTAGCTGATTAGGTAGTTGGATGGCAAAAGGACACATAGTTTGAACTACTTCATAACCCAGATATTTTAGGTGGTCTGGAATATCTTGATTCTTGAGCAATTAGGACCATTATTGATAATGACTCATTGATAAGAACAGCAATAAAATGGAAGGCTGGGATGACTATAATGAATGTATACAGTTAACTAGAATAAAGCATTTTGATGGCTGGTATTTTTAAATAATTGACTCATTAACCTTAACTGTATCAACCTGTTCTCTTTACCAAGGTTAATAATTGAATGAAAAAACTTCTGGGGAAGTTGCAGTCTTACACAGAGGACAGACACTTATTCACATGGTAGAAACCTGCTTAAAGTACCTGCTTAAAGGAGGTGTTTCTAAGAGAGGAGAAATATTTACACACATACACACAAATCAGTACATGCTTGCATTTTCATTGTGAGAAAACATAACAGAAAAAAAATTGTGCAGTTCTGAACAATTTTCAAGCTGTAGTCATGTATTATTTGATGTACTTTTTTTTTCAGTGATCGAACCTATCAATTTCTGCTTTGTTGCAGCAAAACTTATTCTGCATCCAGGTGTCTTCATTCCCTAGCTATGCTTCTCAAAATTGTTTCAATGACAGAAGAACTTGAAACCCCTGGTCAGCAAATAGGTCCCTCTGAAACACATCATCATTGAAATTTTTATGGAAAACAAAAAAAAGTCTTATTCCGAAGGAAAGAGAACCAAAAAGATGCTGTCCAGTGGTCATAATACATGAGGGTTGTAGAAGCACCAGTTGTGTATTCTATGTAACATCTGCATGTTACAAAAAACAGATTAAAATGGACTGGTGTGTAGCAACATGGTGGTGTTGCACAGACAGTGCCTGATGGTAACCACTACTCAGGGCAAAGAGCTAAGAGCTGCCATCACTGCTACCTCATTCACCTCATCAGAGGGCTGAAACCAGTTCCTTCCTGCTTTTGATGACATCCTCAGCTGCTGGGGGCCTCTGCAGACCTAAACTGAAAGAGCATTTTACAAACATCCTTGTATTGGCAGCCGAAAACCGTGCTGTGAGCAGCTAGAAGAGGCTTGTAACCTGAGAAGTGACAGTGGTAGAAGGAGCAGAACTTCGAGAAATATTCTGAATTTCTCTTTTCCTTAGGACTAAGGTGTGGAAGGTTGAATTATTTATGGCACACTCAGCTCAGCAGCAGTGCAAGGAGAAACGATGCAGACTGGGGGCATATTAGAGAAGTCTCCTTGGAGTGGAGGGAATCTGCTAGGTTAGACAATGTAGTCAAATACACACAAAGGTCTGAGATATTTCTGAGAGATCAGTCCAAACAGACACCTATAAAATAGTTACATGGGATAAATATGGAAATTTAACTAAGAAGTGATACATCCATCATCTGGTGACCTCACTTGATATTCCAGTTAAAGCTATCAAATCGGAGAAGCCTCAATTTAAAAAAAAAAAATCCTCAGCTCATCTCCCTCTTTCCCAGGATGCTTCAAACCTGTTCTTCCTATCTTTTTTTTAAGTTGTTTTTGGCTCTCAGTATATCTAAACTATAAAAAATAAAAAATCAACACCACCAGCAAGATGTGGTGGTTTTGGAAATCTATGCTGTATAAATGATCTAATTAAAAGGTAAAGGTCAGAATAATGTTTTGCTAAAATCTGGCATCTAATTGGAAAAATGCTAACTCTGAGCTCAACTAAACTCCCTGTTGTATTTCTTAAGATTGTGTCTGGTGTTTTATTTATGTGTGTAGTGTGCAGTGATTTTGTCTGCTATGATTTGTGCTTGTTTTTCAGCCTGTTCTTGCATATTTGACATGGATTTAATCCTTTCTGCAGCTCATGCTCCCCCACTTCTAACCTATCTTGAGTTATAGCTTGATATTTGAAATATTTCCTACAAATAATTTTATCTCGAGTGGGAGGATTATAATAATGTTCAGAACATTGATCTCAGTTAAACTTACAGGGCAAAAAGTTGCACAGAGATTTGGGAGTTTACCCAAAGGCATAAAGCATTAAATCACTCAGAAAGTTGATAAATATGTAGTGAGGGATGTATAATATTGAACTGGGTGATGTAGTTCAGTGGATAACAGGCAAGATCCAAAGAATGACTACACAATGCATTGCATTTTTAAGTTACTTATTATAAATATCATATTTTCAAAATGACCTACAACTAGAAATACTCTTTATTTATGGATGAATAGTAACTAATCTGAGTGTTCTCTATCCACCTGTCTTTGGACAGAACTCTGACTATTTCAGTATTGAAATCCTTCAAATTTTTTTCAGATAAGCAGTTAAATATACCAGGGTCCAAAATATTTTGTCACTTCATTTATTTAGTCATGACTTGAAAATACTCTAAAGAAAGGATTTCTTATAGTAGAAAGTGGTGAAGAAACAGATACTGTCTACAACACACAGTTAATACTACACACAGGTACTACAACCATGTGTGATTCCATTCTAAAAATGCACTGAAAGGATAAAGAAAGTGCCTTCATATTCTAGGCAATCAATATCAGTTTCTATAAAATCACGGGAAATCTTTAATCATTATTACACTATTTAACACTATTTTCTGGGAAGAGATGTAATACAACCTTATAATTTGCTCACAATTATAATTTTCTACATGAAACTTACTTTATCATAGTATGTAACAACCAAGGTCATGTGAAAGCACAGATTTCAGCAACAAGGATGATTATAAAGCTATCAGACATCCAGGCCTTCAACAATTTTATTCTTCAAGGACACAGTTGGAGATGCACAATAGTCACTCCAAGCTGCCACTATGGAAATTGTGCACTGTAAAAGAAATGGCGACTTTCAAGTGTCTATTGTAAGTACCATTGCTTTTATATGATATAAAATGTATACCCACATTTTTCATATAAACACACACAAAACAAACAGAAAAATTCTGTTAAAGGAGATTTTCAGAAGGTGAAGGGTAAGAGGAAGCAGTCCATTCTTTAGGTGTTTTTTAAAACAGTGGAAACTTTCTAAGACGCAGACTGCCAGTTGCAGAGTTGTATGCCTTTTGGTGTATTTATTCTGTCTGTCTTAAGGTTTCTGTTCTGGGAGCCACCACAGACACTGGGACTTTCACCTGACATCTGCAAGTCAGCACTCCATATCCAGTATGAAATCAGGTTTGCTGAATTTGGTAGCCAAAGAGGCACAGAATACATTTTTGATGATAGGAAGACATAGAATGAGATTGCAGGACTTCAGAAATCTCCCATCTATGTCTATTTTGTTTTAGGCAAAAGCACTGTTGTACAAAAGTTCATGCTCCAGGAAGGGACTGCTATAGCAGATATAAGGAAAAACCCACCACCACCATAAATCACCATAGTGCTGTTAACACAGAAAGGGTAACTTTGGAAAACGTCTGCAAAATACATATTTTCAATAAAAATGTTTCTCCCAACGTAAATGTTAAGATAAGTAGGCAGACAGGCAGTCACAGGGATGAGCAAACCTACACTATAAGGTAGGGACTGTGAAAGAGAATTCAGAGTCTTTGATGCTTATAAGGAAGTTGCTATAGAGAGAAAAATATAAATTCATGCACTTTATCCAAATCACTTACAGTAGATGCCTCCTAAAAAGACTGTTCTTTTCCAAAGCAATGCTAACATTATACTCTGTAAGATTTTGATGAATGATAGATGTATCAACACATGAATATTCTGCCTACCATACACCTATCTGTAAACTAAAGTATGAATACATTGATTTCAAATGAATTTCCTGCTGTCAGGTTAAAAATGCAATTGTTTAATACAGAGGAAAAATTAAAATTTCACCTAGAAAATGTTCAAGATTTGTTAATCAAATTTTATTTGGTGAAAACAATTGAACAGTTATGGGAAATAATTTAAATTTTTTTTCTTTAAAAGGACTTGTCTAGATAAAAGTGTGTTCATCATAATTTTTTCATAATTGCTGAGCATCAAAAATACTTCATAAAGACATAGTTGAACATTTAGCCATAACTTTAACAGGTCATGTTTAGCAATTACTGCACAAAAGAAAAAGACCCTGAAGATCATTGTTCCGTCAGACTTTGAGGCCATGGATTCTCTGCAGATCACAGCAGGGGATTGACAAATCCATTCCACATATCAGTTTTGGGAGAGTATTTGAAGAACAACCATTCCTACTATAATTGAGTTATTTCTTGGTTTCCAAAGTGAGTAATGCATACTCAGATGCACAATCAGATATTCCCCTTAGCTCCAGGAGCTACAGATATAAACTCAAGTCCATGATGTGGATATTCTTCTCTGTTCTAGAAAAGATGCAGTGAAAAAGACAATTGGAGGCAAATAATTCAATAGACAGGAAATAAAATGTGTTCAACAGGTGGCAATAAAAAGTTTGAAAGATAATTTAGGCAGTAACCTGGACATGGTTGCTCAAAGGCTTTGGAACTCCGTCTTCCTCCAGATAACATCACCACGTATGTAGTTTTTGGTATTCATACACTACTGTGTGTAAAACAATCTTAGTAGGCACAAAGAGCCATGCAAGTAAGTGCCCTTTGGATTTATGAAATGAGAGTGAGAGAGGAGAACTTCTGGCTTTAGGTGATCTTTCTGAGAACCAATACTGTTTCTGAAGTGGTGTCAGAAAGGACATGTTTATTCCATTATAAGGCTCTATATTCTAAGTAGTTTTACAAAAATTCTTGTTGTTCATTTGTTTTGTTTCACAACTGATTTGGACCAGGCTATCAAGTTTCCACATAGACACAGCAGATCTGTGTGAATCTCCTGCACAACTTGCTATGCAAAGAATTTCACGTTGAGCAGTCAGTGGTATCTGCTCCCATACACATGCCAAATTTCAGAAAACTAAAGCATGCCTTGGGTTGCCTCCCAGTGACCGAAGGCTGAGCATGTGAACATGAAGAGTTTCTACACAGCAACTGGCACTTTAGCAATGTGCTCATATTCTAAACCTTTAAAACATGTCTGTTCTTTAAAAGCCCCGTTCATGTAATGCTCTCAAAGTGCTTATAATATCTGACACTTTTACTCTCTCATTGCTTCAACAGCTTAATATAGGTTTACCTAGCATGTGCATGGAAAGGCAGGACACGTAATAAAAGCAGAAGTATAAATTCCTCATCTACTTTAGGAAATTACACTAGTTTAATTTTGCCTTACTCATTCAAGTAGCCTGAGGTCCTAATGTAAACAAGGACAACAACATTAAAATATAGTTTTAACATAGCATTGGCCAAACCATCTAAACTCAGAGTCTGACTTTTTTCATCCAAGCTATACACTAAATGCTGTCATTAAGTAAACTACCTTTCATAGGAAGCCTGATTTTTCAAATGTTGTCAAGACCATTAATTGCCTATACAATATAATCCTAGAAGCTAGGATGGCTCTACCAGCAAGCCACAGATTACCAAAAGGCTTCCTAATGATTTTTTTAATGGGGGAATGAGAGAAAATACATCAGAAAGCTAATAGCTTGCCTATTTGCTAAAAGCACCTGTTGACACCAACAAGGAACAAATGAGAGACAGTCTCAGAGTTTTCACACCAAGCTGACATAGAAGTTGCAGGCTGTGGTTACAGATATCAAGTGAGTAATCACATCAGATCAATATGCATTGCCCTGAACAGTATAATCTGAGCAGTCTGAGAGTTTTGGTAATGTGGCACCATGCCTGTGAGCCCAAAAAGAGGATAACAGATGCACACAAACCTGCTTTGCTTTCAGACAGCATGCTAAACTCTTTCAACCAGAAACACTCAGCAATGGAGCTCTAGGAGAGACCAATGAATTTGCCATCTCACTTCTGTCATAACTGTACCTAAAGCCTTCCTACAGCTACTTATGTCTTTAGTTGTTTTCATTTGGAGACAGTTTGGTTCTTCAGAGTTCACTATGGGTTATATTACATTAAAATAGGTCAGCTGAGAGTGTTTGGAGGGAAGTTCTTTCCCTGAAAAATTGGGAATGATGGGATAAGAGAACTGTCTGAGCACACGAGGATTGAAAGGCATAGCCATTAGGGAGGCTGCAGCATGAGCTTGACATGGGGGCCCCCAGACAATATCTTATTAATAAGTCCACAGCTGGGCCTTAGAAAGAGAAAGAAACAAGATACTTTCCAGGAGAGTCAGAAGAGACTACAGAAAACATGTTGCTAAGCAGGTATCTACTGAAAGTTTCTAGCCTGGGAACAAGACCAGAGTAAACTCTACCCCAGGGTAGGCAGAGGGAAATTGAGAGAAAATTGAAAATTCTTTCATTTCACCTAGCAGATCTAAGCATTCCTCACTTAGAGTTCCTAGTTCTAGTTCATGTTTAGTGAAGACTACCTTGGCAGGCTGTAACCCAAACAGGAATTTTTATTCACTCACTGAAGTTCACCATCCTGATCACTCTGGCTGGTGCAGGTTCCCACTGTGCATACTCAAAGATATACAGCTCTGTGGATTTCCCAAATTTCCTATGCATGTGTTTCAAAAGAGTAATGGTTTTTATTCAAGAAAAGATTCTGATGTGAATTCTCATTACTGTTAGTTAAATTAAATTACTTCTTGTTCCTGCACTCAGAAGATGTGGAGAAACATAAGTCCACAAGAAATGTTTTACACATGATCCCATCTATCTTCTCTGTAAGGTCTTCTCTTGCACAGATTCACCGAACTGAAGGTTTTCCATCTTTTCTTGGTAGTCATATTTTTGAAATTTAGCTGTTCTCTCAAGTCTTTCCAGCCTGCATATATCCATCTCTAAATAACGTGCATAAAATTTGCACAGAACTTTATCAGAGACTACAGTGTGACTGGCTGTCAATGTACATGAAACAATAGCTGTGATAGAATTATTTCTGACATGATACATAAAATAGAAAGCTGTTTTGCAGTGATCAGAAATTATGTGTCTAGTATGTAAGGAGTCTTTCACTGCTACTGCAAAATAATTACCTGCCTGCATATGATAATCTAATTAATACTATAGAGTATGATCTTCCTGGGAAAAGTACCTGCCATGTTTGTTGACTGATTTGTATCATAACATACAGGACTGGAGCTCCTGCATAGAAGGACCTTCTCCATTCATTCAATTTCCGCCTTTTTTTTTTTTTTTTTTTTTTTTTTTTTTAGGTTGGATTTCATCTTGCTGATGTCAATTCACCTCTCAAATCCAAAGGTAAAGAAAAGCATTGGAAAAAGAGAAAAAGAGCTTGCTCCAGGTTTCCTTTAAAATAGAGGTTTGAATAGACTTAAATGTACAGAACTAGTGAAGACTATTGAGAAAGTGTGAAAGAATGAAAATATTACTGAGTGAAGAACTTCATTTTCAGTATACATTGTCATCACAGGCACTGAATAACAGAGGATGGGGAGGAAATTTGGAGGAGGAGGTGGCATCATTCATACTACTCAGCTCAGTTAACTTCTACTCATACCTCTAAAGACATTTATAAGGCCCCCCACAATGCTGAAAATAAATGGTTTCTCTTTATTCCAGCGCTCTAAAATATTGGTGAAGGTATTGACTCACACTGAACTAAGCTTAGGATTTTGTCATATTGCATGTGATAAACCCTTCCAGTTTGACAGGCAGCAATTGATAACTACTATCCCACTACAGTTTTTCAACCACTTGTGTGGAAACTTTACTGTAATTTCATCATGCACAGTTCCATCATATTTCCCTGAAAGTGTCATAGGGGATACCATCAAAAGTCTTACTCAAGTCAAGAATTATCACATCTTCTGCTTCTCCTTTTGTCCTCTAAACCATTTATCCTGTCAAAGAAGGAAATTAGTCTGGTTTGTTGCTATTTACTCTTAGCAAATCCATATTGGCTGTCTCTTACCACCTTATTGTTCTCCAGGTACCTTCAAATTGATTGCTTAATAAATTGTTCCAATAACTTTCTAGCAATGAATTTAGGGTCCCTGCTGTATAATTCTCTGGAATCTACCTCTCTACAGATAGGTACTACGATATATGCCCTTTCTAATCCACTGGAGTCCTCCTCTAACTGGGAGAAAAATGCTGATGGTGTATTCAACTCTGATGATTTACTCTTATAAGAATCTACACTAAAATTAGTATTTCAAAGCAGAATATTTACAATATTATACAATTTTAGCTGCAAATTAAGACCTTGCATAAATGCATTCTATAGAAATATCATTGCCCTCAGGAGAAGTTTCTATCTATTCCCTAAAATACTATTACTTCACTCAAAAATAATGGTCTAAATGATTATAGGTGGATTCATAGGAAAACATGAAAAGCAGGAAGAAAGGAATGGAGTGAGACAGGGAAGGAAATATTTTTCCCAGAAGGTTAATATAGGCATGTAAGAAGCAGCATCACAGGATGACTCTGAGAATGATTTCTAGATAAATCTCCATCAACACAGCATCCTAAAACCTCAATAAATTTAAAAAATAGACAACCTTTTTTGAAGTGGAGCACACAAAAATAATGAAACTAGTCTGTCTGTCCTTGCTTCTACTTACATATGTGCACGACTTTTTGGACTGCTTCAAGGAGGCTGATGCAGATAAACCAAACAAAAACTTTTTCCAAAATATAGCTCTTTATCCAGAGGTGTTTCTTATCAGTTGCTTTGTGTATGTTCCTGGAATCAGCTGTGAAGTAAATAGTTGCCCAGATTAAAAGAAAAAAACCAAAAACTAACAGCTTGAAGCTAAAAAACTGTAGGCTGATTTTCCAGACAGCTTTGTTGTTTTTTAAAGCTGTCATTCTGGTTTTAGGTGAGAATGAAGTACTCTGCATGGAAATGTTTCCTAATTTAAAGAACCTTGTGTACATTTTTATTTTTGAACATAATCACTGGTGAATGTTATATACTTTGTGCATATTCCTAACTGTTCTTATACATAGTTTTATCCACAAAAGTAATGACTGTAGTTTTCTTATATTGATGATGAACATTCATGATGCAAGACCATGGTATATTATGTTCCTTGTTCTGTGAATACGGAATTCTTCTTGAGAAATCGTTTCACTCCTGTAACAGCCGACTATAGACCTTTCTAAAGTACAACAGTGGTAATATTTCAGCAACATAGAAGAGCCAATGCTGAAATTCTCTCTTGGTATTTAATTGAATATACTCAATAACACGGGCAAGTACTGACTGTACTTCAAAATGCTCTTAGGTTGGTGGAAGCACTAGCACATAGGCAAGTGAAGCTCTGTAAATAGAAGGTAAACACTAAGGTCATTTATTGAATTGAGGGGGAAAAAAGGAAACTGAAAACACAGCTGGCTTTCAACATTTCTTTCTCCTTAAAACAAATTTGTCTTTTATAGATTGCAGTAAGCTTTAAGGTGATTAAGATATCAGGGAACTTCAAGAAATGCTTTATGAAACAGGACAGGGAGACAGTGACGACTGGCAAGGAATGAAGATAACTAAAGTGAGAGGGATACTTCTAAGAGGCATCTCTGTTCACAGCATGTCTCTTGTGGATGTAAAGAATGGTTTGACAATGAGAAATACTCCTGTTCCAAGCCTGATTAAAGGAGGCAAATTCAGTTTTAGTCCCACTATTCCATTTTCTGGAATGCGCTCCCACATCTCATTGCATGCAGTCTGCACATACAAATGCCCACAAGACCTTGTCTCTGTCAACAACAGCATTCTTCTATTGCTTTAAAGTATTGACATAAAGTATGTTAAACCTGTCCCTCTCAGCTTTCTCTGGTGAGAAGAAACAGAAGGCTATGTTTAAGGGGTCATTTTTTTTCCATTTACTGCTAATTATAAATATATTTGTGCAGCATTTCTTCACCAAAACAACTTTTTATCCTGTCTCATAGCACATCATTTCCTGTTTTCTAAAAGACTGCTACAGTTAGAAATAATCTCTGTTTTCAAACTGAATCCATTTTAGCTCTCAAGAGTGCCTTCCCCTCCCCCACAAAATGTTACTCATTGGAATTTCAATCAGATCGTTCTCTTACCTATTTAGATGTTAAAAATCAAGATGCCTTGAGATCCAGGGTTGCCTCCAAAACCTTGAAGTTGCCTGTCTAAGTGTGCAGATGAGTGAAAATATGAACATGTGACATTACAGCCAGTCATAGAAATAATAACTGGGAAAGCCAAGAAACCATTGTGAGATTACTGGTCATTATGAAAAGCTCATCAGACAACCTAGCCAAAGTCAGACAAGGCAGAGTCACAGATGTGACAGATGTGACACAAGTGTTAGATGGCACTGCCTATAGAATTGCTTAATATAGCTAAGATTGTGTGCTACATATGGAAAAATATGAATTTCATACTAAACTCCAAAAAGAAAAAAAAAAAGGATGTAACAAGAATTTCATCAGCCATTCCAACAGTTCCAACAGTGCCTTGCAGGATGAATCTCTTTACAGGAACCTCTCTAGAGATAAGTAGCAATATTGGAGGAAGAAACAGTCAAATTGCAAACAGTTCTTAGAAGACACAAACAGGGCAAATTATGAAAGAAGCATTGCACTGGGGAAAAATGGGACAGTACAAAACATGAAAGAAATCATTTTAAAAAAAGGAAAAAAAGTTTTTGGAAAAATAAAAGTCTCAATTAAAAATAAGGGGGAAAACCCTATATAAATGACATACATAAGATTAAGCTATTCGGAAGCATAGACAAACCAAGGATACAATCAGTAAAAAAAGACTAACTGACAACAAGTGCCAAGGAAAAGCCAGCAGGATAGAAGGAACATTTTGACAAAGTGCTAATCCCTGCTGACCATACAGATTCAAACAATCTTGGCGTGCTGGAAGGACAGGACAGCTTTCAAGGCAGAAGGGAGGAGAGCACTATGGTGCCAGCAGAAAAAGGAAGCAGAAGGAACGTTGATGTAGATCAGAAGAGGAGAGTTGATGGTGCAGACAGAACTGCTGAGCTGTAAATAGCTAGAAGGACAAGTGTGACCAAAGCATCAGAACTACAATCCTTTAAGCTTTTGAGCAGAGGCGATATTCAATGACTGGCAAAGCACAGCGGCTGTGTCAATCTACAAGGCTACCTAACTAATTCAGGCAATAACAGGTATGAAACTCATTGTCAATTTCTAGGGGGAAAAAATCAAACCATGAAGAATAAGACTTTTAACAGGTTCAGACAAGTTATAAAGAGAGTTTTAGAGGAAAAATACAGTTTCAGATCAGGTACTGTTTGGAAGTACTCATCCTGAGCTGTACAAGGACAAAATAAGAAGTAGGGACGCTTCAGCAGTATGAGAAAGAAAATAAGCATAATTTCCTCAATATTTTTAAAATTTATTTGAAATGCATTGTTGAGAACCTAAAAAAACCTCTTAGATCTCTATTTGCTGAGAATAAAGCTTCATTTCTATAGTGTTTGATTTATGTTTTATGAAGGGTCTTAGGAGAAACAATATATCCATTGAGAACAGCTTAAAATGCAAAAATACTGTTCCAGTTTAACAGGTTGATATAAACTAATAAAAAAGCAAACACTTCAAGGGGACCCATTTTCACTGTTTTTTCTCCTTCTCCCACATGAGTTTAATTCAATGTTAGAAAAGACAACTTCTGTTACCTCACTCAGGAGTGAATGAACTCTGAGCAAATTAGGCATTCATGCTTGATTTCCTTGAATCACTGATTCTAGTTGGTATTCAAGTTCTGAAGGTAAAATATAACAAAATTAGACTTTTCACTAATTTCCACAGTAAAATTTCAGTGAATGTAAATTGGCATCAATGTGAATTGATAGTGGCTTGGCTACTGGACAGCTTTATGAACAATTAGGGCGGAGGGTAATTACCACAGTGCCACTTGACCGTCAACACTGTTTCAATATTCCATGGCATGACTGTGTTCTGGTCACACTTTCTGAGGATAAGTGTAAACCTTCATGGTTTTCCCCTTAACTTCTACAGGCCAGCATTTGTGTGCAAATCAGCTGCAGAAGATTCCCTGGAGAGATTCTCAGAAGAACCACATTCTTTAAGTGCTCCCTCTGCATTTAAATGTTATCTAGATCACTAAGTAGGCCAGACAGCAGCTTGGTCTGGAAACAGTGTCCTCTTTCACCACAAACAAGAGTCAATGCGACAAGTGCCAGAAGGTGGAGGTCAACATGGGCACCAGAGCCTGCCAACACCCTCAAAACTTGAAGGTTTGTGTAGGACATTTCTGTGCTGTCACAGCAGTCAGGGCAGAGAAGAAATTGTAATTCAATTTCATTGTTTCTTCATGAGTTTCCATGGTGATGCAGGGGAAAAAATCCCTGCAGTTACTACTCCCTACTAGCAGTATCTTGGGAGACAGAGGTGGAGGCTTATGGTGAGGAGCAGGAGGCTCACAGACATTTCTCTCCTCAGCAGCATTGCAAACCTGTACAGGGTAATGTGATACAACATGCACAACCACACAATCCAGTAATGCCAGAGGAGCTGTTGCTATCATTCATCAGTACTGGGGTACCTTTTGTGTGTACATTTATTCCAGAAATTATTTGTCTCTAAAAGGAAAATAGAAGTCCAGCTAGCAGCAGCTTCAAAAATTAAACTAGAATATTACCATCAGTCTATTCTCATCTGTTCAGACACCTGTCTTAGTCAATAGGAATGAGACTACTTTTGTGAATATTCATTATTTAGAAAAGGAGCAGAGGCAGATCATACAGCAAGGTCTTACACCCTTCTATTTTCAGGTCATGATTATGATGGAGAGAATGCCTCTGCAGGACAATATAATGAGTTAAATAATTTTTAAAATATGGATGATATTCCTCTGTAAATCGATGAAAGATAAGGGTCTGAAAAGCTACAAGACTCAGCTGAATTCTATAAACTGTGCCTGCCAGGATGCTCAGCACCCTGGGGAATTTGGTTTAAATATTTTAAGACAGTTTTACGAGAGGTTTTTTAACCTAATCTGAAAGTTTAAAATCTCATGCTAAAGTCTGTTGACCACTTGCCATTCTCACTAATAGCTCTACTATTAGAGATGTTTTGTAATTTGTTTATTAAGCAATCTAATATATACTCTTTGAAGAAATAGAGTTCCTTATAGCTCTTTGAGACAGCATTATGGGTTTCATGTTATGATTAATATAATTTGCATACTTTGGGTGCTATTTCCTACTTGTTCTTTCCTAACAGAAAACATTAATATCACGGATTCTTTCAGCAGGGCAGAGAAAAGCTGCAGAAGTAAACACTGCTTATTTCCCAAATCAGGAGCATTTGAATGATCCATAAAGGAAAGTTTTTAAACATGAGACTAGTGACTGACACTTCAGCTGCAATAATATATATACACATTAATTCTTGCAACCACCAAAAATGTGAAAATAACAAATTTGGCATTCAAGCTTATATTTTTTTACAGTATAATAATGCAATCAAAACATCATTGAAAACTAACATTCATTCTTTAAGGGAGTTTATCAAGGACAAACTACTCATAAATATGATTGGAAAGTACTCTAATAAGTATTTTCTAATGTAAATACTTCATCAATGTTATGTGAATAAATTATAAAATGCAGTTAAACAAATCCCTTTTTTTTTTTTGAAAATTAAATACTTTGTAATATAACATTAACCTTGTAATAGCTGCTGAACATCACTGTTTCTTCAATAAACATTGGCTGGAGAATGCAGAAAAACTTTGTCACCACATCACAGACCAAAGAAGCAAACATTGAAATATGTAAGATAATTCTAACAAAAACCAAAAAAAGCTATATACAAAGTTCTTAGAAATATGTATAATATTTATAAAGAGAGATCACAGAATCAAACCAACCAAACTAAAAATTAGGCCCTCAGTGACTAAATTTTATTATCACAGCTCAGTTGGAGACCGATGCAGTGAAAATCAGAAACCTTTCTTACTAAAACCAATTCTCTTATTTCTGACAGAGTGCTTGTATTGGTAAAGGTTAGGTTACTAGGATAGATGAGATTTATGAGCCCAAGAAACACACACTGAGTCAGAGTACCTGGTGTTCCCACTGAGAATGCTGCTGACTCCCTGTACCAGCACAATATGGTGCAGCCTCCAGCAGCAGAGAGGACAAAATTGTACAATTGGCAAAACTTTTTTTTTTTCTTTTTTCTTTTTTCTTTTTTCTTCTTTTTTTTCTTTTTTTTTTTTTAAGGTAAAATAATATTTTTAACACCGATTTTGAAGCAAAACTATGAAGGTGATTTTTGAACCTGGCACATTATGCCAATTGAAATAATGTGCAAACAATGAATTTATTCTTATTTCATTCAATATGGAATATTATATTATTCTGAAATTGAAATTTTTGTGGTTTGGTTCCTGACTTCACCCATAATATCTTTTTTTTATTTCAACAGATAGTCCCATATTGCTCTGTAGGAGGAAAAAAAAAATCTTACTTTTACACGTGTACACTTGTAAGGCATCTTAACAAACTGGTACATGACACTGCTATTTTTGCAGGACAGCAATTCCCTTTGACCTTCATCTTTTTAGGTCACTACTGCAACAGATTGCATTGGTGCTATTAGGAAACCTTGATATATTAAACCCCAAATATGAGTTTAACCCTGAACTATCCCACTGCCTCTGGATGACAGCATTCATGGTGAAGCTTGGGAATGGCTGAACATCCAAAGTGTTTGTGTCCTGCCTCCTCACTTGTGGAGTAACTTTGGGTTCTATACTGACACAGGCAATAAGAGTTCAACTCCTACTTGTTTTGTAGTGCTTTGACAATGCCACTTCACCATGCAGGTAAAACAGGTTCCCAGCTGTGGGAAAATAACAGAAGATTGACAAGGAAGATGGTAAACACACTGAAGTGACTTGCAGCTGGGCTGTAGAAAAATACATACTAACAGTCATACTAACTGTTGTTTAGTTTTACATATTTGACAAGTAGAACATCTGTGTTTAGATAACATAGGCCTGTGATACACACAGATGTACCCTGTCGAACATGCCTGAAGTTCCTGCCCTGCTGTGGGAAGGGTCAGAGTACAGTGGTACATTACACCTGTGTGAATCCCCGATATACAGGAGGAACCAGCAGGCTGAGTGATCTCTAGCATGGACCGTGGTGCCTGCATCCCTGCTTGTGTGCCTGTGTCCACATCCTGCTTCAGACATCCCACAGCTGGCAAGAGAACAAAAAATTAGTTTACCCTTTGCATTTCACCTGCAGCTTTGTGGTTGTCCCAGCATCCTGCCCATGCCAGCTCACATATTATCCATGTTGTAATTCTTATCTGGGTCTCCCTTTAGTGGTCTAGCTGCTCCTGTGCACTGTTTCTTCATGTAAAACAGCCATTTAGTACTCCCAGGATTCTGAGAGCCTGTAAATCACATACTCTTTCCCCTGCCTCTATTGCATTTCTACACTTTCAATTTATATTTGCCTGAGAAGTGCTGCTAAAGCTACCTGTGTAGAGATTAAAGGCAGGATCTGCTGTGACTTAAAAACATCAAAAGCCAAGAGCAGAATGATTGGAGTAAATTGCATGTTACTGGCTTTTGTTGGCCTCCAAAAGCCTCTTATTATCATTCTTGCTGTAAGTGTTTGCTACCGCTTCCCTAGTGATTGTAGATGCCCATCAGAGGTGATAAATGCTACCTCCCAAAAGAGCGCAGGTGATTTAATTGACATGCAAGGGCAGGAACTGAGGCGTGTGGGCTTAGTGACCTGTGAAAGCTGTTGTTCGTGACACATTGCATGTTACATTTCCTGGTTAAATTATTGTTTGCAGAAAGAATTGCCGTTTGTCTAAACCTGGATTTTAAACAGAAAAAATAATCTGTTGCTGGTAGTTTAAATACACTATAAAGCCATGCTCTCACCACTGTCCTCTCCACTTGATGCAGTTATACTGGTGTAAAAACACACCTTTATGCTCATGTACCTCTCTTGCTCCCAAGGGCAAATACCCATTCCAGTGCAAGCTACCTACAAAGCAGTATAACGAAATGCACACTGTCTTAAAATTGCACCCCTTGAATGCATGAGAATGAGCATACTGTGTTTTTTAAAGGCCCATCCATCCTTGTATCACATCTCCAGCACCAGCTGTCAGCAGATCTGGATGAAGTGTAAGACTGGAACAAGAGCATACAATATTCCCCTGAATGCTGTCCCATCTCACTAATCCCTACTGGAGGGGTTCTCTAAGCTTGATATAGTTTCTATATTTATAAATTTAGGTTACAAGCAATAGCATAATTTTACCTAATAACTCATGAACTGAGAAGACCAGATATAAATGGTTGGGGTTTTTTTTCATTTCTCTGCACAATTTACTATATTTTACAGAAGTTGTCTACCTGCACTTCTAATTCTAGGCTTCCCTCCTGGTATTCGAGGTGGCTTATGGGTTGTTCATTCCCTTCATATCTAGCTCATCACTCTCCCAATATTTCATTCTTTTCTGTCCATTCCCTGCAAATTTCAGAGCTATTGTTTCGTTATGTGTTCTGCCATGGTGATCTCATTTTGCTCACTCATCTTAAATCTCGCTTGTTTTTTTCTTCAGTCCATAAGTGACTTTAAGTCCATAAGCATAAAACTCTTGCAATAACCTATGTGTAAACACCAAGTTTGTTTTTTTTTGAATGAACAAATGAGGATTAACTATTTTTGTATGTTTCCAGTGGGACTCTACATGTATAGTATTCTTGAATTTATTTTAGAAATGTTCCCTAAAGAGGCTGAGTGCTGGGGTTTGTTACAGTTCAATTAAAAATAAATATTTACATAATGTTTGGATGACTTTAGAGATTGTTTTTATGTTTTTTTCCTTTTACTTCTAATTGTTTGCGATGGTAATAAAGTTATATATATATCATTGCAAAACCTGGTTTAAATATCAGAGAAGATATTTAAGATATGTACTACTAAAGCTTACAAATTAGCACACCCTTTTTGCAAAATGTTATGTATGAAGAAGAATTTAGTTAATTGTAAGTAAGTATTATGCTGTAGACAGAAGTTTATGGCAAAATATGGAGAAAAAAGTAAATAATGAGTGACAAGAACAGGATGTGTATAGTAAGATAATGGTGACATGAAGAAATGGTCTGGAGAATAACAAGTCACGCAAAAAAAGTTTGTGAAAATGGGGGGAGGGGGTAATTAACTTTGCATAAGTTGTTATTTGCTCACACTAAATGTTCTTTATTAATTTCTGCTGGATGCAGTGCCTTTATTTACACAGATAAAGACACTTGCTCTAGTATGTTATCTGCATTTTTGACCAACTTGTACAGAGTCAATCATGTACAGACTAGGCATCAGATCCTTTTTGGAGAGATTTGTCACCAAAGGAGTGTTTTGGCCACTTAAAGAAACACTGTAAAAGGTATTGGCAAAAGCAGGGATTAATAGGAATTTGCAAAAATGTGGTTTTACAGAGTTTGATGGCAAGGTTCTTGGCTCATGGTAGGGCCTGGAGACACTTCACTGCTTAGACAGTCCTGTCAAGGCTTATCAGGAGCTTCTTAGATCAGGCCTGAGGATGGGGGAAGAAGGCCAGGGGCATGCATCACCACAAGACTGACCATTTGTACACAGTCTAGTACTTGGCTCAAGTCTCCTTTCCTGAGGTAGTCACCCAAAGCTTTTAATTATTTTCTGTGACCTTTTGAAGATGAATAAATTTGAAATCACCTGAGGTTTGCATTTCAGGACTCTAAACCACAGTTCCTCTAGTACTAGGCCATAGATAGAGGACTGTGGGGCATTTAGGGTCTCTGCATTAGAAAGCATCTCTACAGGATACAGTTCTGGGAACTACCTCCAGAAACACTCTTGGCTGGTAAGAGCACGGCGCTGATAACACCAAGGTTCAGGGTTCAATCCCCATACAGTCCATTAATAAAGAATTGGACTCAATGATTCTTGTAGGTCACTTCAAACTCAGAATACTCTGTGATTCTAAGATTCACAACAAAGAGGAGTACAGGAATGAACACAGTATGTATGAGATTGGGATAATTAGGGGCAAAACAAGGAAGTAAATTCTTTTATAGTGCATGTATACTCAGTGAGTTCTCAAATAGACTTGAGGGTTTCCGAAGAGGGCCTTTTCATGCAAAAATTTGGTATTATGGGAATAAATTGGAAGATGCAAGAAGTGGACAGTATAGTTCGTGGCATAAATTTGGACAAGAGGAAAGGGATAGTAGCAAATGTGAAGGTAAATGAAAAGAGGTTTGCATGGTCACAGTAGGAGAGGAATACAATAGGAACAAGAACTCTGAAAAAATGTACAGAAACCTATGGTGATCTCTTCAAATTGAATTTGTTTACAAGAGAAAACTAAATCAGATATGACACTAGTGGGTTATAGCTTTGTAGATTTATGTTACTACAGAATGTATAAAAATGTATAGAGGAACCTGTGTGCACTGTTGAGTATTACCATATTATCTTACTCTACTTCTCCTGTAGAGACATTTCCTGCATATACATTTTTTTCTAGTTTCAGCACTATAGCAAAATAACAAATTTCAGAAAAAGCAAGATAGCAAATTCCTCTCAGGCTGTTAGTCTAGTATGTGGTAGAAAACCCCCCACTTGCCAATTCCCAAACTCCATTCTGATTTATTTCCTTTTCACTTCTCTTATATGCATTGGAAGTTATGCTAAAACTAAAAATGTAGTGGAGTAGCAAATATCTATCCAGTCCAGTCTGACAAATTCCTGTGTGGAGCAGGGCACAGGAAAGAAAATTCAAAAATTTCCTGTTAGAAGAATGAAAGACAAAATAAAAGGACAAATCACTCTTTCAAACAACTCAAGAACCCAAAAACTACAACAAATAAAGCATCTTAAAAACAACAGAAACAACCCTAAAATTGTTGGTCTCTGCTCTTTGACATACCTTTTTTCTGTTCATAAAGCGTTTAGACAAGCATTATTGATCATTACAGGATTTCAGAGTGGTAAACCAAGACAGGAGAACAATATTTTGTTCACTTGACAAAGTAGTCTAAAAATTTCAGAACAACAGTTTACCCCTGTTGGGTTGACACTGACTGGATGCCAGGTGCTCACAAAAACTGATCTGCCACTCCCCTCCTCAGCTGGACAAGGGGAAAGAAAATATAACAAAACATTCATAGGTCAAAATAACAGTAGAGCGAGATCCCTCACAAGTTACTGTCACAGAAAAACAAGCTTGATTAAGGAAAAAAGAAATAATTTATTAACAATAAAATCAGAGTAGGGTAGTGAGAAAATAAAATACCCGAATCTTAAAAACACCTTTCCCCCAGTCCTCCCTTCTTCTTGGTCTGAAATTCACTCTCAAATTCTCTACCTTACCCAGGTGGCTCAGTGGGACAGGGAATGGACATTACAGTCAGTTCATCACATATCGCCACTTCTTCCTTCTCAGGGGAACAAATCACACTCTTCCCCTATTCCAGTGTGGGATCCCTCCCATAGGAGACAGTCCTCCAGAAACTTCTCCAACATGGAATCCTTCTCACAGGCTGCAGTTCTTCACAAACTGCTCCAGGGTGGTCCGTTCCATAGTGTGCAGTCCTTCAGGATCAGTCAGCTCCATTGTGGTCCCCATGGGCTCACAAGTCCTGGCAGCAAACCTGCTCCAGTGCAGGCTCCTCTCTCTATGGATACACAGGTCCTTCCAGGAACCTGCTCCCATGGAATCACAGCTTTCTTTGGTCATCCACCTGCTCTTGTTTGGGGTACTCTAGGCTGCAGGTGAATCTCTGAATCCCTGTGGATCTCCATGAGCTGCAGAGGAATCTCAGCTCCAGCATCCAGAGCATGTCCTTCCCATCTCCTTCACTGACCTTGATGTATGCAGAGCTGTTCCACTCACATGCTCTAGCCCTGCTCTCCTTTGGTTGCAATTCCTCATGCACTATATCTTTTCCCCCTTCCTATGTTATCCCACCACCATTGCTGATGGGCTCTGCCTTGGCCATCAGTGGGTCTCTCTTGGAGCTGCCTGGGATTGCTCTGTCAGACATGGAGGAAGATTCTGGCAGCTTCTCAGAGAAGCCACCTCTGCATCCCCTCAATACCAAAACTTGCCACGAAAACCCAATACTAAACTAGTATATTTTACAAAAGGGTAGAATTGCAGAATATTATGTCATATCTTTCATTAGTTTTCTCCTTCCTTGATATACTTCCATAAATGTGAGAGGTTGTAATTGGGTTGTTTGGTTTGGTTTTTGGTGGGGCTTTTTCAACAGTGTCTCTTTTTGAGTTTATGTTTTTGCTTACTTTAATCCAAAAGCACGCTTATCCAAATTTAACAAATACATTTCTGAACATAAGGACTTGTTATATGATAAAAACCAAGAAACTCAGCACAGTGAATAGCTGAATGACCACTTTGTAAGTTTATCTGTAGAAACATGTACTGCAGAGTAATCCAATTGTTTTTAAGGAAGTTTTGTTCTGAAAAATAAATTACTTTGAAAAATCAGATACTTCATATTTGGAGTCCCACTCCATTAAGATTAATAACAATATAAACCCAAAGTTTTTGGTAAGATTTTGACCAGCAAATGAGAAATCATGAAGATTATTTTTTCTCATTGTAGTATCTTTTAGAATTGAGTCTTGGACTCAGACTGAGCTGCATCTACTTCTTCTTTTGAAAGAAAGAAATTTTGAGAATGATTTCTGGGTGGGATCAAGAGAAAAATGCTTTTTTTTAGCAGATATTTTCTGTATTTCTGCTAGTTGTAGCAAAATCCCGCCACCTGTCAGAAACATTTATTTTTAAAACCTTCTATTGTCTATTCAAAAGGTATTATAATTAGCACTTATCTGTCATTTTGAAGTCTAATTAGTTAGCCTTGCATTCTTATTAAATTATGAAGAGTTGAAGGTCATGTCATCCATCATTTGCAAAGTAAATGTCCCCTAAGTTTTTAATACAGTTTTGAAATTTACCACTTTTACAGATGTGACATTTGGCATTAAAAATTTCAACATCATTAAATGCAGGTTTAAAAGAAAATTCCAGGTTTTACAAAGTGCATTGACTTTCTTATTTCATAAGGGGAAATTGGATTTTCCCCTTTATAACCATTTCCTAAAATCACTGAATACCATGATTCACCACTTTCAGATGTTTTATACTGGCTTTTCTCAATTACTTTATTGGAGTTGGTCCTGTGTGTTTTTAAATTATCAACACAGAAATAGGTCAGTTTATCCATCTGTGCTTTTCAACATTTGCCTGGCCGTATTTGATTAACGACACAATTCCTCTGCTCCCTGCCCCACCACTTACAGAAGCAGGATGCTCAAATGGCAATGGAAAGCCCAAGTGATTTTCTGTGTTGGAGGAAGGTACGGAGCTGTGAAAGTGTCGAGAGAATGGACAATCTCTGAGGTAGGAAAAAACTAGAGGTGTGGGACACAATTTCCAAACAGACATGGGGAGATATGGGGAGAGGGCTCTGGGTCACTCATAGGAGAAAGGTGGGAGCCTGCACCATGCAGGTCTTACTTGTGGGTGTCCCCAGGCAAATCACTGTCTTGTGGAAGGAGGAAATTGAAGTCAACAGACATTGCCTTCAGATTTTACACCCCACAGCTTTGGCTAGGCCCCTTACAGCCTTGTCTGGGGAGTCCTGGCTGTTCAGCACCTACTGGGTGTTCCTTAGCCCAAAAGGCAGCCCAGTGGCAGCTTCTCTCTGCTGCAGACAGACTTCTGTGAACAAAACTTCACATGAACAAAACTTCACATCAGCCTGAGCACGTCTGTGTTTACAAACTGCATCTCCAGTTTTGGTACAGGGCTAGGGGAAGACTTTACACTTGGAAGAAACTGTACATTTGAGAATCAGCAGAAAAGTTTCAGCAACTATGTTGGTTTGGCTTGTTCCTGGAGTTCCCATAGCTGAACTCTCAGCGTTAGTTTATACTGAATGCAAACATTTGTGCAGTATAATTGTTTCATTTTTTCAAAATAATTTAGAAATAAAAATCCATCTATGTTCTGATTTACCTTTACTTGGTACTTTAGACATTATGTTTGGGTGTCTGTTGGTATAAATAAAACCAGTAGATTTAACAGGATAAGAAGAATTTGGGGTTTTTTCTGTAATTTCTTGGGTTTGCGATCCTCGGCTCTCTCATGGGGTTTTATTTTCAGGGCTCCACTGTGTGTTTTGATGCCAAGGTAACAAAACAAATGGTGAAAACATGTTCAGTTGCACCACACCTGCCTCCATTAGCAGCATGTTCATAGAGAAGAGACAGAGATGAGAAGAAACTCAACAAACCAAGCTGCCAAGTGATAAATCCAACTGCATGTCAATGTGGAGAAGTCTTAGAACTCCTCCAAAAGATGGTTGGCATCTCTTCCCTTTCTATCTTAACAAACTGACAAGTGTCTTGATTAGCTTGAGCAGATATTTCAGTAATTATTCCAGAATTATGGTCCATTTTGGGGATCAGCCACTTCTTTGATGGCTACAGCTGAAATGTTGCCACTGAAGATTATTAACTGGTTCTAAGCTTAGAATTTATGATGGAAAATAAGGCACACACCAAGGAATATTGACATCACATTTTTCTTAATTTCTACATGGAAATAAGAAGTGGAAGAAAGAAAAGTTTAAAATTGGGACACCTGGGAAGAAACATGAATTTTTTCCTAATGCAAAGGAAATTATAGGCTATTTCACTGACTTGAAAAGAAAAAAAAGACAGCACCTCCTTCAGAACTCCATAAACCTTATATTTAGGGTCCAGCCCAGAGATATCAATCTGTAACCCAGAATCTGGTGACAGATACATTCATCTGTTGCAGCCTCATTGCTTTGTAAACACAAACTCATGTTTTCACTTGCTGTTAAAACAAAAACAAACCAACAAAACAAACAAAAAGAACAACAAACAAACAAAACCGCCACCAAAAACAAAATAAAACAAAAATCAAGACAAACAAAAAACCAAACCAAACAAAAAAATCCAAACCCAAACTAAATCATAATCTCAGATAAATCTCAGTTTAAACTGAGACTCAGTTATTTTAAACTCAGTTTAAAATTAGACTCAGGTCAACTTTAACATCTTAGCTTTAGGCAAGAAAAGGAATGTTAGGTAAATATATAAGGGCGCAAATTTTTGCCTGTGGCTTGTGCATAAAAGTGGTTTTTTACACCATGCCAAAAGCAAATGCAAGATGAATTATGTCGGCCACCCTAGAAGCAGGGAAAGCTAAGTCTCCATGCATCTCTGTTTAAAAAAGAAAACAGGCATGCTGCAGAGCCTAATGTAGCTCTCCATCTGCTGACCTGAGAGGCTGAGGATGACATGACTGTGCTGAGTCTCCTTTTTCCCCATATGATAAATTTGAACTAAGTAGTTTTTGACATTGTCAGAAGTCAGAGTCAAAGCAAGTCTGGTGTATGTCTTAGGCCTAGACAAACAGGGTAACCAGGGGACAGCCATTAATCACCAACAAATTGCAAAGCAATCACAATGCCAAGACAAAAATAAAATCAGTGACAGTGACAATTAAAGTGGTCAGATATCAGACCTGAAAGCTTTGCAGTTAATAAATGTTCCCATACAAGATAGTAGTCTGTTGCCCTCCAAACTTTCAAGCAAAACCCTAAATTGTTCCTGGAAGGAATAAAGCTATTAGTTAATAGAAATTATTTGGATAATAAGCTAAACCAAAAACTATGTATAGAAATTAAACTAATGAACTAATCTTCTCCCTTGCAAAGAATGACTGGTAGTTAAAAAACCAAAAATACTGAATGTTACAAATCTTCCAATAATGACAGTTTATTTTTACTGCTATTGTATCACAAGAAAGATAAGAACAAGTAATTGGCACATTCATTTTCTTTAAATAGAGTGATTATAAGGCAAAAGAAAGTGTGGATTTCTGCAGCAGAAAAAAAAAAAGGAGGAAGGTGAGATAAGCATTGATGGTCAGGTGGGAGAGAAAAAAAAAACTGTAAACAAGTCATAGGCTCTAACCTGTCTAAAACCTTTATGTAGATTTATTATTGAAATGAAAGCCTGGACAAAGAATGTTGTAATGTGGAGTCTGCCAAAACCTATTGACAGAAGAACTACCACCAAAACTAGATCAAATAATGCAACAAGTAGCTGGAACCAGAAAGTTTGCTGAGGGTCAACAACATTCTCTGTGAAACAGTTTAGACTGCAGAGGTGGAAGAAGAGCAATTCAGCAACTAAAAAGATTAGAAAGTCCAGTGAGATATTCACCCTGGAAAACAATGTCCAGCCAGCAAAATCTGTGTTATATGTTGACATAGATAAAGACATATGTTCTCACTCCAGATTGCAGTGTAATGTTGGAACAACTTGACCTCATTTTAAATGAGCTAGCTCAGGTACTGGAAGCAACGTGAATGCTATGCTACACTGCACTATTTATTCTGCAAGGGCAAGTGGAGCTCTCTGCTTCTATGGGTTGCTTGCTTACTATTTGCTTATCAAAGCAATCTAGTTCACTGACAGCTATTTCCAATATCTCTGCAGTCTTTAAAAGGTAAATGTAGCCAGATGTCACAATAATGTAAGACTGAAACAAATGTTATTGAGACTATACTGCCAGTTTCCTATTTGTTAAGAAAAAGATTGATGAAGAAATTCCACTAAGACAGCAAAAATAAGAAAATAGTCAGGAAAAACTATGTGAGGGCAATATCAGCTACCCAAAATCATTGTCTCTATTAAAGGCTGAAAATCACACAGGCAAATGAGTGGCTCAGTTACGTTGTGTGAAAAACATTCCTGGGAGAAAAAGGTCTTTGGCCTGATTTCAGTTCTCAGTACCAACCCTCTGAGAGAGCTGGGGCTGGTCAGCCCGGAGAATAGAAAGCTCTGGGGAAACCTTAAAGCAGCTTTCCAGTACCTGAAGGGACTTAAGCCTAAAGAGACTTTTCACAAGGACATGTAGCTGTAGGACAAGGCAGAATGGTCTTAAGCTGAAGGAAAGTAGGTTTAGATTAGGTATTAGGAAGAAATTCCTTACTGCGAGAGTAGTGAAGCACTGGAGCAGGTTGTCCAGAGAGGTTGTGGGCTCCCCATCCCTTGGAGATCTTCAGGATCAGGTAATATGGGGTTCTGAGAAACCTGATGTAGTGAAAGGTTCCCTGCTCATATCAGGGGGGTTGGAACTAGATGATCTTTAAGGTCTGTCCCAACCCACACCATTCTATGAGACTATGAATTTCTTCCCAGCAACACATAAAACTTGTGAAACTAATCTTCTGAAATTTAAAATAGATTTTGTTAATTTAAATAGCAGTTTATGGTATATTCAGTCATTCTGGCAAGGGAGAAGTCTTACTTGTGCTGTCCAACATGGCAAAATTCAGTCTAAATAGATAAAATTCAGGAAAAACAGAAAAAAATGAATATCAGATCTTATAATGGAAATTGGCAAAGTCCTCCATTTCTTTCACACAAAGATATATACACGCACAAAATCATAAAATAATCCATCTCTGTATGTGTTTATTCTTTCCTACAACACAACACAATTTTTACCCTATAAGCAGCCATGTAAACAGTAGACGTTATATTACATGCACAATTAACTCAGACAAAAACAGGGTCCAAAACATTGGGTAAATTCCATCCCCAGCCACATGTTCTTGTGGCATTAAAAAGCAATTGGAAAATGAAAGGAAGAAGCAGTGCTACACAACTAACTTAAATCCAAATAGATTTCTTTGAAAATCACTAAAACTTTAATAATCACAATCAAAGCAAGGCTAGAAATACAGACAGAGAGAAAAGAAAAAAACTAAACAGGGAATGATGACAAAGAAAGAAAAGTCAGGAATAAAAATAAAATAGGGGAATAAAGGAGAGTGAGGGCTAGAGAAATAATAGAGGAGATCAGCCAAATGGACAGGGAGAAAATAGGGAAGGAGACAGAAAAGGGAAACATAGAAGGGAGATGAAAAAGGATAAGACACAACTAACCCATTTATTATAATTAATCCAATTTATTTAAGAGCTATAAAGAATTATATGAAATCCCTACTGTATGCTAATAATACTCATAACTCAGCCTTGCTTTTGCAAATTTTTAAAGGCAAGGACAAATACAATTGTTTAAGGTGTAGTAAACTAAAATAACCTACAGGTTGATAACAGTATCCCATTTTTGTGAAAGCTAAATAAAGAGGAGACACATACTCCAATCTGAGTTTCTATTTTTTTACACTGTGTTGGAGTCCAGGGCATTCCTTTGGTTGCCCTGGATGGTCACAGACCTTGGTAGAGGGGTCTGGGACCCGAGAAAAAGGGTTTGAAACCTGGACAGGGGAGTTTGTCCAAGGGGGTTTGTCTGGCACAGAGCCCAGGAAGACACAGGCATTGATTTTAGTCCATGGAAAAAAGCTTTCAACACAGAGAAGAATTGCAAGTCACAAATGTGTGAAAGACAGTGGTGTAGCTAATCACTGGATGGAAAATTTAGTAGTTTTGGGTTTTTAGAATGGAGCTGAATAGGGAACAAGATGGAGATTTTAGGGCCTTGCCCTGGGTACTTCTTCTCCCTTGGCATCCATCTTTTGCAGTGACATGAGCACAAAGTAGTTTTAGAGGATTGGATTAAGGTAGAGATGACCCCTTTAGTATAGGTGATAGGCATTGGCACATAATGGTAAATAAAGTACACGTAATTTTCTGTATAAGAGGTGGCAACATCCCATCATGGGCAGAGTCATCCTGTGCCCCAGCTGCTGTGAAGACCTTGGCCGGGCACAGAGAAATTTGTAAAGGGAGTCAGGAGTCTGGAGTCAAGGAATCGCCCTGTGTCCAAGCTGCTGTGAACATCTTGGCCGGGCACAGAGAAATTTGTAAGATAAGAATTAATAAACAACGCGAGAAGCCAAGAAACAACAAGACCTTGAGATTCTGTTTCATTCTTGCGCCAGACCCAAAGCTTCAGAGAGCAAAAAAGACTCACTCATGCCACCATCCAAACCACCACCTGAATCTCGGGCGAGAGAGAAACCCCAAACCCGACAATACTGTGTCTATTTAATTGGCTTTGTAGATAGTTGAAGTAAAATTCATGTCAGCTTGGGAGCATTAATGACTGCAATCTGAACTGAAGAAATCCTGATACTTTAGTCTGAATGAAGTGTGGCAATATCCATTTCATTCAAGAGGCCTTGATTTTGTCATTTGCTGTTCCTTAGTCTTAGCCTATGGCAAATTCTCTTAAATTGTTTTATGTAGAAAAGGAAAAAAGAGCTGTGAAATGTTACCAGCTTGTAAACTATTTGCTGAAGGAAAACATAAATTTGGCCTGATGAGTATACACTATTTCTGCATTTTGTTCCTGAAATTGTGTAAGAAGGCAGTTTATAGTTAAACAAGGTATGTCCTTCTTATCAATTATATGCTGCCATAATCCTATTTGCTGGGGTAAAATCCATTTTTATGGGGAGACAAAGAATATGTAGGCATATACACTGATGCCATATAAAACATCCCAATACACAGCATACTACTAAAATAAAGTTGCCACTTTGAGTTTATTGCTTTCTCACTAGCATTCACTTCACATTTTTCTGTGAGACACTATGTAAATTCAAGATGAGTTTATTTCACAGTGTTTGTGAGAGGAAGGATCCAAACTAGCAAACAAGAGACACACAAGCACATTTTAAAATGTGATCAAATTTTCCAGTAGAATAGGAATTTCTAATCTCTGAAATTTAGTTGGTCTGCCCATTTTAGAGAAGGACCTATGAGACATTCTGTTGAATGTCAGATACAGATACTTAAATAATAGTGTCATGTCTAAAATCTTTTTTCAGCTTTTCAGAATACACAGCTTCTCAGCCCTCTAGCCCTCTTCCATGTTAGAAGAAACCTTTTTCAACACACTGTCAGGATATCATTTCTGGGAAAGTGGAAAAGTACATATTCTGGTATATTTCACATCCCAACAGAATTTTTCACTGTAAATCCTGGGACTTGTCAACTTCTTATGTCTGTCTAGCTATATAAAACATAATTCATTTGGCCCTATCCTAATGGAAAAGAAACTCCCTTGCTTCTACTCTCACAGAACTGGGACAATTTAGCACTAAAATCTGACTCTGCATGTGTGTGTAGAGGTCTGAGTACCAGCCACAGGAGTGAGGCTGCAAAACTCAGGGCATTCAAATGGGCAGATGCAGACAACTGGAAGACCAGGAATCTGAGGCCAGCAACTGGGTTGATTGAGGGACTAAGGTCAGCAGCTGGAGTGTTTATGTGTGTATAAACATGCATGTATGTATATATACACATACCACTAGTAGACTTCAATCCTGAGCAGCAGGAGGAGAAGAACAGCACTGGGCAGCCCACACTGCTCATGTTTACACAAGACCTATACATCCATGGAGGTGCAGGTAGGTCCCTGCTTTCCATCTGTGCTGACCCATTGTCTGTGGGGACTCAGATATGCATGACTATCCATAGCAATGAACTTAGCCTTGCTGCTGGCTGAACCTGGGCACAGGGAACCAAACAAGTCCCACAGCTTTGGGGTTAGTGAACACAGCAGCCACTGTGCTGCTGGAACTGTTGTCTGCAGAAGTCCAGAGCATCCCTTGGGAATTTCTTGCCATCTGACCACAAGGTTTCCAGCCCAGATTATCCTACTCAGGATTGCATGAGCCCCACTGAGTGCAGTGGAGTCATATCTTGAAGGAGGATATTGCCAGTCATCTGTGGCTGAGGGGTGACAGCTTATTAAGGCTAACAACCATATCTGAATTAAGAAGTTCTAGATCATCTGGAACATTTAGTTCCCTGGAATATGGTGTTTCATGTTTTGTTAATGAAAACAAAACTAATTCTTAAATTTTTTTGTTTATTCCAGCTGTTTTACTGGCCAATCCCCACTGAGGTAAAACAGCTAGTATAAAGGGGTATTCAAAGAAATAAATTAAGAACATGCATTTATATTGATACCAGATTTTTTTAAAAATATTAACCTTTTAAATATCCACAAATAATTTTTAGATTTAGATTATAGAGACAAGAATCTTGTAAGCAATCTTTCAAAATAAGGCAATTATAGACATAAGATCAGCACATTATTTACTTTCCTGAAAGCAGCAGCAAAGGGTGAATCTGAGGTAGATCAACAGAAAACCCACAAGGAACCTAACAGAAATTTCACCTCAGTCAATGACTTCGTATTTCTAACATTATATCTAAGGTCATTATGTTTCATTATCTGAAATAGTTGTAGGTTTATAGAAATATTTATTTGCGACAATTATTTTACCTAATAACCAGAAAATCTTATTAGATTGTTAAGTCCATCTGCCTTCAAAAGCAGCATGCTTTCTACTGACAAGGGGACAGATCAGATATTAAACTAATAGCTTGCTTTTATCCAAAAAGCAGAAAAAAATACCTATTAACATATAATTTTCTTTATTGAAGAAACTACAGTCTAGTTCTAAAAGAACAAAACACAACTTTTGACAGCATCTTGTCTTTTGTGCATTTTTCTCATGTGCTTGTTTGGGTTCTTTTTTAAAGAAAAAGCCTCATAGATGCACTGTGAATACTCACCTCACCTTTATTTGACAAATAACCTTGGCAGTTATTCATGGAACTTCACTGAAAAGAGACTCTGAACTTAAAAGGCACTCTGGGCTCTGAAAACACATTGATATTTTCAGTAGTCTATTAACTGACACTTCCATTGCATGACTAAGGCCGTGCATTAAGCCACATCTCTCTCTATGCAAACACACCCCAGCTCTTTTTTTATGTTTAAATGCCATCTATTTTATAAGATACATCTTATAGCTATCCATTGTAAAACCACAACAGTATTGCTATATTTTCTTTTATGTCCCATTTCTATCCAAGACGTTAAGTAGTTCTTTACTCTTGCTGAAATTAATTTCCTAAATGTTCCTGAACCCTCAGCTCTGTTCTTTCCCTAGACAGATCTCTCACACTTGTACCCATAATGAGCTTTTCCCATCTTCTCCTCTCCACCCACTCTCCCCATCTGCCCTGTTTGTTTCTTTTAGCCTTTTATCTTCCCTATTGTCAGTGCTACTTTTTTGTCCTGTTTTTCTTTGCCTGCCAAAGATACACTTTCACCACGTCTGTGCTAGCAATTCCAGTTATTCTCAATGAAGAGTATCATAAATGGAAATCAATCCTTGAGTCTATTTTATATGTCATAGAAGAGCTGATGTTGAGAAGAATGGGTTTTTCCTTGATAATTTTCATGGGCACATACTTCTCTTCATTTACTGAGTGTGTTATATTAATAGGAATAGCGATTTCTCCAGCAGGTGTTACTGGGAGTTTCCCATCTAAGATTCTGATGAGAAATGTAAACCAGTCAAAATCTCAGATAATGTGAAAGAACATACATTATTGTCTCAAAACCAGAACCTCTCTGTGAGGGTTGTTGACAGTCTTGAATTTGGTTAGCTGAAGTTTAAGCTAGTTTTTTGCCAAAGTAAGGGAATTGTTTACCTTAGGGCAATTTTATATCTCAAGCATCATAAATTCACAGACTAAAGTAAAAAAGGATCTTTGTCCTCCTTCTTCAACCTTTTTGTCTTCTTCCTCATTTCTGGACAAAATACAGCTCTTACCATAGCTTGCATTGGGCCAGAGCTGTCCTGTAATTTTCGTGCCAGTAAGACAGAAGCAACTACTTTACTTTGCCTTTCAAGGCAAGAGCTTTAATCAAAATCCCTGCTGAATGACACTGACCTGAAAAAAAAAAGATCCTGACTCACTAATGAAATTTCTCAAAGCACTCTGACTAAGAATGAAACATTCCCATGAAATTGCAGGGAAAAGCTTTGCATTTTATTTTACAGTGTCAATAATGAGAAAATATACCAAATATATGAATATCCCAGTGATCAACAGGATGAAATATGGAAAAGTTGTGTTCATGTAATTTCTCTTAATTCATCCCTTCTTCTGTGCTAGTTATTTCCTGGCAGCCCACCAGCTCTGGCTTCAGAATAGCTTGACCCTGCACACTGATGTTCATGTGTTCACCATCACCAAAGAAAGGATTTGAGAATTTTGAATGCTTTATAGCTTTCCCTGGCGGAAGTGGGAAGTCTGTTTTTCTGAGACCAATGAGGTGGGATGGAGGAAAAGTTATATTGCTGCCTTTTCCTGATAAAGTGTCATTCCTTATTCCACTGGCAGCAATGCTCCATCTGTGAATACCATCCAGTGTAACTTCTTTTTTTGTTCATTGTTCAGGATTTCACTGTCTTCCTAACTCCATTCAGAAATGAATTGGAGAATTTATCCTCACCATCTGTCTAGTTAGAGAGCATTCACTATCTTGTACTACTATAGCTGTGGAGAAAATGTCATTTAAAATGGCTTTAACTCCAATTTATTTTTCTCTGGTTGTCAAACCATTCTCTTTCAGGTGCTAATGAGAATAGCAAAAGCAACTATTTCCACTAGCTGCTGTATCCTGAGCATCAGGTAGTTCTATACATCTACTCTTCTCTGTAGCTAACAGTACAAAGGTAGTAATTAATTGGTACTTTGCCTCTTTTTCGACTTCAGGGCACAGGGCTGTATTTAAAAAAAAAAAAAAAAAAGAAAATGTTCTAGCTTGTATCCTTTTGGTTGGATTTTAATTTTAGATCTCAGTAAAAATAATATTTATCTGACTAAAAATGGCAAAGAATCAGGGCAGGCATAGCTTGGATTATGATTAGCATAAAAAACAACTGACTGGGGTGACCATGATGTGAGGCATTTCGTACTCTGGAGGAGGCTTTTCTAACAGAATAGTAATTGAGTCAGCACTCCTTGCTTCTCACTTCTTGTTTATAGTGTCTCTTGTTATTTGATGGGTGAGACAGAGTAAAAGGGTTTCACTGAATACATGGTACATTTTAGAGATCATGTTTGAAACTCTTTCTCTTTTCAATTTCTTTGCTACTGACATATATCAGAACAGTGATCCAAATTTCAAAACTGGTTCATTTTAACCCAGCTGCTATGGCTCAGTAATTGACAGAAGGCTGCTGCTTGTAACTCTGCTACAGTTAAAAGCACTATTTTGTAAAGAGCATTCTCACAAGAAAGCAAAGCTACTACTCTAATTGAGTTTATCACTGACACCAATGACAATTTATTTTTACTTTGAAGTCAGCATGTAAGATCTACTTCAGGGAGAGCTGTGAAACTTGTTAGTGCTAGAAATCACTTTTCTTTAAAAGAAAGAACTGTCTTCAAGCTCTCTATTGAAAGACTCCACTACCACCCCACCACAATGACCAGTGTTCACAGGCAAGTTTTTTACATGGTTTCTCACCTCCAAGAGTCTCAGCCCTTCTTTTCAGAGTCAATAGTTTGTCTGCCTCATTATGTACTTAAAAATGTCTTAGGCTAGCTAGTTCTTGGCTTATTCTCCCATCACTAGTACGTTTATCATGTAGGTCTACCCATTTTGAATTTTCACTTATGCTGTACCTCAGTCCCAAAGTTCATCTTATTGATACTTCTAAAGGTCATAAAAAAGGGAATATTACAGAGCAGTATCCCCAGGGTGAGATGGACAACACTTCCAATTACCACTGCCCCAGAGAAAAGAACAAACATGACTTCATTCAATACAAAATGTGGACTTCTCTGCTTAGAATTAATGAGAACATCAACAGACCAAAACTGGAGACATTAACACTGAACTACTTAAAATTACAGACCAAGTCCAATCTCCATTGAACTTAATGGCTAAACTCTTGGCTGACTTCGATGAGTTTTGACACAATTGCTGTAAATTAAGGGCTTCTACATGTCCAGCATGAAGGAAAAAGAGCGTATACGAAGGTATTCAGCATAAAGGTTTTTAGCAAGCATCTCTGACTTCTCAACAGTGAGAGAGAATGTTTTCAGCAATAGTTGTGAAATTGTTCTGGATTTATTCCATGATTATTCTTTTATGAATACATTTATCACTTCTGCTAAAGATCTGCTTTTTTTCCAATTACTTCAAGCCTGAACAGTATGTGCATGCTATTAAATAGTCCTCCATCTACTGTAACACACATGTTTACATCTAGACATGCTAATCAACAGGACATAAATCAAGGTAAAGATCACCTCTGCTATCAATCTTTTCTATGATGTGAAAAAGGTGATTTGTCTTTCCTGGTATATTCAAAGGCACCTTTTATTTTGCAAGGTATGGACAAAAAATGGCATTAACAAGGAGTGAATTATTTTGCATTTTGAGAACAATATATAGAGAAGAAATGGGTGTTCATATTAATTCTTCCAATCATCTTTTATGTTCCAAGATATAAAATGCAATTTCATGTTCAAACAAATTTTAGCAAATGGTTTATGTGACTTCAACATAAATTCATAGCAATACACTATTTAATCTCTGTCTTAAGTGTTGCTTCAAAAATATTCTGAACAAATTCTCTCTGACCTTTTGACACCAGCAAATAAATACCATGTAGAGTGCAAAAATATATCACTTACAATTCTTGTGTGAAAGAATAGTAAGATCTTTTATATCCTGTTCAACAAAATCTTAGAACATTTCAGAAAACACTTTAAGAAATTGTATTGCTCTAGAAACTACAAATCAACAACGTATATTATTTCTGTTACTTTGTGCATCTCAGAACTTAGAGACTGACCTGGATAGTTCCAAAAGCACAATGCCATGATGTATGTCTTTACCATCTGTCCTTTCTGTAAACAGAGTAAAGCCCCAGGGAAGGTTATGCCATCTTTTACTACTCACAGCCTTGGAATGAAAATGTATCTGGCGCAATTTTATTAACTCTATGCTCTTTAACTTTTTCTAGTTCTTTAGGCAAATGCAGGTTGAAAATAATAGAAGAAATAGCAAAGATTTCATAAATATAGTACTCCATTAACATTAACTCCATTAACTTTAGCAAAAGTGTTCTGTCCTTGGGTAAGCAGACAACAAATTTCCATGTCTCCCGTCTTCCCCCAACACATTCAAATCCTTCTACAAGAATATCTTCCTAGGGCTCTTGATTAAAATTAGCAACCTCTTGATTCCAATAATTGCATGTCTACAGCTCATCCTTTCAGAGTTTATGCTCAATAAGTCATGTTAGTCTGGGATGTAACACCAAAGAATACTAGATTAGCACCAGCCATGGTATGGAAAAGAGTTCTCAGGACGGGTACAAGTTGCACATTATCAGTTTTCATCTGCTGTTCACATGCAAAGCGTGCTGAAGCACCGAGCTGGCAACTGTCAGAGACGTATATTTACTGTACCTCTTAAGTTGTTCCCAGATTCCTACCACAGATATTTAGTTCATGAAAAGTTTCATTCTACATCTGACATTTTTATTATGTAGTGTTGGTTATGACTAAGCATGATTTGTCTCAGACTTTTCCATTTATAACATAGTGCAGAGCAGCCACAAACCCAATGAACACAGCAAATTCTCCTATAATGTTAATTTCTGGCTGTGAGCATGCATGTTTACATGTGTTATTTTCATAAATATAGTTATATTTATTTGTTTTTTAATAAATCATAGTTATAAGCATTAACAAAGAAGATATTTAAGGCCAGATCCTACCTGAAATTTTTAAGAATTTCTTCACGCAAATCCATTTTTGTGTTTCCATATAGGGGACAATATTTTTTGCCTTTGTTTTTAAGTTAAAAATTAAATTCTTGAATTATCTGACTGTATAACCACACTTCTATCATTTAAAAACTCTACACACACATTCAGAAAATCAAAATGTACAAAGGTAAAGAAAATTGGGGAATTTTTCACTTGCGTGGAATAGCCTTTGGTATGTTTTTCTTTGAGGTTTGTGATCAAACCCATTTGAGCCATATTAACATATGCCATTTTTTGCCTGATTACAGGAGAAAAAACCCACATATAAACTAATTGGGCTAGATGTCTCACTTTCTCTCACTCTTAAGGAAATCTGAAATTACTTGGAAATGAGCAGATTTCAGTTATCAAGGTAAATCTGCTCATTTCCAAGTAATTTCAGATTTCCTTATAAGCATTTCACATAATGCTAGTATGCATCAGATAAAAATTCAGTGTGCAGTTATACAGGACGTGTCAAGAGGGACCCTGTTTTATTCCTGCCCCCCAAATATTAGCAAATACAGTGTTCTGTCAACTCACCCCTGTGTTCATTTAGAAGCAAGACTCTGTGAAGTGGTCTGCATTGAAGAAAGCTCCAGTAGAAAATTATATAAGCAGATATTTAAGATCTCTTTAGAGTGAATTTGACTTTCAGATACTCTCAGAAAACAGAACATCACAGAGCAGAAATACAGAAGTGAGTTTTACTGTAGTAGCTATATATTCAAACTTCATGAGTTACTATTGCATAATGCCTTGCTTCCAATTGCATCATATGTTTCAAAGCTTGGCTGTGTATTTCACATACAAAAGTTCTTTTACAAGCAAAGGAATTTTTTCCTTTTTTTTGTCTTTATATATATGCCATGTTTCCTTTTATCTAACAGCAAAATTCTTTCAACATGAGCAAAAAAAGCTTCCCTTCAAAACTTGTTTCTCAAATTTTAGTATTCATTCATACTCATAATGAAACAGCAGATGAAATGTCATCACTAAAAATATTGAATCAAAAATATCTCCTTCCTTAGATGGAATCTTTTCAGCAAATTAATTTTTAACTTACTCCCAAAAGCCAAATTGCTTACTATGTGTTTGAAGTGATATTGTCTTACTTAGGATAAGACATGAAAGTGATTTTTGGAGGGCTTAGAAGTGATTTTAATATGGTAGCTCTCATATCTAGTATTACCCTTTAATGTTCCAACCAAGGCAAATGACTTTGAAAGACTGCTTCAACTACGAAAAACAACTAACATTGCTATTAATATTTTCTGTCGTCATTATTATAAGATTTGCTGTAGGCAAATGTCTCACATATGACAAGTAACCAATTTTTAATAAAATGCAGATTAGCATGACAACTAAAATTGCATGTAAAGACAATTGTCTGCACTGTGAACTAGCTCCAGGCCAGAGTCACATTCCTGATTAATATACTTCCCCAGTTTTTTCCACGACACTGACATTTCAAATCACAGGGATTTAAACCAAACAGATTTTAAATTTTGAGCACAGGCTACTCACCTTTCACAGCCAAGCTGAAGAATACAACCTCAGCCTGATAGAAAAGTCATTCTTTAAGGATTCCCACTATGGGAAAGTTGTCTTTCTTCCCTGTCTCTACCTGTAGCCACAATCTTCTTGATTTCTTGACCCAGCAACAAAAATAATCTGAGTCTTCACTTAACTAATACAACAAAAAAGGTGAAGAGTTTTATGAAACTTCTCACTCTTGAGATATGATTTGCAGCAATGCTACCAGGAAAGAAATGAGAGCCTCTGGCCAAGTAGAAGATCAGAAAAGAATTGTCCCCTTTCAACAGTGACAAACATGTCCATCAGGCTGCCAGCACTCTCTGTCTATTCAAAGTGAAGCAACACAGTATACAAGAGAAGCAGCTGTGAAACATCAGGGAATATATGAAAATTATTTTTCTCTTTGCTCTAATGGAGAGACAACAGCTATGTGAACACAGGCAAATATTATCTTGAAAATATTTTCTTACTCTGCGTAATAGCAGGTAGGTAGGCACTGTGATGCTGTCCTCATCACACAGCAAGACACCATTTCTTCTTTGAGTTTGGATCTTTGAGCCAATATATACTAAATTGTTCTATATAAAAGAGCAACCCTTGCTACATAAGAGACAACAAAGCTGACAAAAAAAGCTGCCATGAGCTCCCATATAATGGCTTAGGAGCTCCTTTGGAAAAAAGGTTACAGATTGCTCTAGTTTGCCATATTACTCTGTGAATTTGGCAGACTACTAATATAGTAGCTATCAGGATCCTGCAATAAAGTGAACTTGTTCAAAATGAGTTATCTAATGAACATATAATAGTTTTCCAGTATGACGCTCTTGTGATAATTATGGCTTCAAATACTTCTGTAGGTGTAAATATGAGGCAGCTGTCAGAAGAAAAGCTATAATTGTAATAAGCAATCTTGGGTTTGCAGGTTAACATGACTTCTGTTAAGTATAACATGATTAAGGAAAATTTTTCTCTTTTCTTCTTTTTTAAAATACTGTACTTTTGGTGTCCTTGTAAGTCAGTCTCTAACAGAAAAGAAAATTACATAGCTCGGAATATAATTTTATGACTAGCATTATAGAAGTATCCATCCTGTATTGGGCTGCTCTGCCTTCCACACTCCATACATCAAGTTTAGCTACAAATTTACTCTATTTTCACCAATACAAATTTCCGTAATGACAAAAGATTCATTTTGCCACCTATTTTCATATTCAGCATCTTAATTTGGAAAAGCAACAAGCTACAAAGAAACTGATTTCTTTAAGTTTTATGTAGGGATGGAAATGGAATTTTCCATTAGAACTTTAACTGTTCATTTCTTCAAAACGTAAGCAAGAGAACTGTGAAATAAAAACCTCAGAAATGATTGACCATAAGGCTGATACTGAGTTCTAAAACCTGAACTTGAAGTGTAAAACTTCGTTATGTAAATAGGTTATTTCAGGTTCAGCAAACAATTCAACTGCTACCAAGACCAGGCTGCTGCTCTGAGGTGTGAAATGTGAGCAGCCTACAGAATTATTGCTCCCCATGCGATGGTAACACCTACTCAAGCAAACTTTAATATTTTTATGCTTTATTGCAGAAGTATTTCCCACAGGACCCAATTACACACCATCTCCATAGTGCAGTGATGGTAATCACTGATCAGTGGAATGTCTCCTCTGCATCCAACGCTTTTAGTACACAGATTAAATCTGTGCTAGCATTAGTAGAGAACCTTGGCCTGAAGGATCTCAGGCCAGGGCGTCAGGGATATTATTTTAAGGCCTACAGGACCTCTAAAAATTTTTGCAAGTTTGGCTTCACTTTCATACTGACACAAAAGGTTGCAAAATCAAGTGTACTGTAATTTCTCCTCAGTGCTATGCTAATTATTGACATGCTGGCAGTGAAACATTGGAGTATTATGCTGTTTTTCAGGAGCAGAAATCATGGGAACTCCCAATACTTTTAATCCTGGGAGATGCTCAAGTAGAAAATTCTACAGATTACCAGGAAAAATTCTGATATTCATGATTTGCAGTTTGAAAAACATTGAAACAAGTACAGAAAGCAGAGATGTAAGAGCTTATTGTACCCCTCAAGCTGCAGATCCTTTAGCATTTTATTTAGAGCAATTGTAGGATTTGAACTGAAACATGCACTTATCACTCACCATCCACACTTAACACTTTGAATGGTTCACTTCCCAGAGCAGGTGTGGCGCTCACAGACAAGGTTTGTTTTGGAAGCCTCTACTTGAGGTACATAACAAATGTGCCTCATCACCTCCCGGGAGTGGAAAACATAATGGTCCAAAACAGCGTCCTTTCGGCAATTTTAAACCACATCCGTGATAAGGACATCCAGTTGAGAAGACTAGATTGAATTCAATCAAAAATAAAAACCTCAGGATAGAGCTAAAGGTGGTGGCCCTGGCATCAGTGACTTCAACCTGTGGTCTGCTCCTACTCAGCCAAATGACTTGCAAGTGGAGATACAGCCTTAGCCTTTGAAGGGGGTCAGGGGGCTCTGAAAACAAGCTTGTTACATTGCAAATCAATGAAGTAAAATCCTCACCTTTTAAGGAGGATGCCTGTAGTCTTCTCAGGTTGTTGTCACTCATATTCCAGAGAATGATGCAGGTCCTGGATCCTTATTCAAACATCTAAGTATAACTATGTCTTAATTTGCCTTACAAGTTATTGATAAAGAATTAAGAGGTGCTTACACACTACCTCAGGAGAAACCAATATGGGAATTTTATACCTAATCCAAAACAGAAATGAACTTTTAATGTAGACTCCTTGGCATCTGAGCTTTCATTCTAATTAAAGTTAATTCATAACTAAGAGAGAATGCTTTTTTAAATAATAGTGCACTACTGGACCAGTAAAATCAGTGCAACAGGCAGAAAAATCACATTTCTAGGGGAAAGAAAAAGACAAATCTGAAATTTTCAGAACTACTTCTATTTAAAATCTTATTGATGTCTGTACATTCATAATCCCTACTTCAAATACTTTCCAAAACACTGCTTGATAATTGCATTAGGTGAAATAGTATTGACCAAAATAATTAAGCAAAACCTGTACAGAAAATTCATTAGGGAACTTTTGTAAGAATAAATTTGCATGTACATTATGCATAGATTTGCTGTAAAAGAAAGACTAAAATTCAGCCCAAATACCTGAGCTAGGAAAGGAAATGTATCTCATCCCTTTTCTCATGTCTTCCATTTGTTTCTGTGGATCTGACATCTTCACTGGTGGTTGCTTTTCTGCCAGGGACTTCTCAACAACGTGACTTCCCACAGCATGATTGTCTGATACAATATCTGCTCTGACTCTCACTCATTTGTTCCTTATGCTGACTTTGTATGGGTTATCTGATTTTGAATCAGATAATTTATCTGAAGCGTATACTCATGAAACAATGTTAATATTCATCAGACCTTGGATTTTCAAGTTTTCAGCTGAGTCACCAGTCACTTCATTCCTACTTATGCTGTGGTAATCTGTCTTTTCAGTAAGGTTTATTTTTGTGCCATTTTCCTAGTTTCTACATGTTATGTATTTCTTTGTGACAGAACAACTGAAATCCTGGCAATAAATTAGAGAGGGATTAATTCTTTTGTTAACATTTATTAACAAAAGGCCAACCCTCAGCAGGTCAGTTGTCCCTAGAGTAAATTATGTTATAATCCATCAAACAGATGTCAGAACCCCATAAAGATAGGAGCATAAGTATACACTGACAAATTAATTATGTGAAAATCATACAGATGATGGCATGAGAATATTTTATTCTTCCCTTAAGCACCGTGTATGAAACAGTGGCAATGTAAGCACAGCATGTTCACTTCTTGTGATAATGACAGCATTTGCCAAGACAAGGCAAAGATAAGCCAAGGACCAACTGGAGAAACTGGTTTTCAAACTTCAATTTTTGTATTACCTTCATCCTTTTGTGCACTCCCAGAGAGACATCCAAGCACTCATGAATTTTCTCTCTGATCCCCACACAAAGGGGATCCAAATCCCAGGTTGGAAAGGAGCTGTGGTGTGTCCTGGCTGGGACACAAATGGCTGAAAGATCATGTTTCTGGGGTTTACCATGGCACTCATACTATGTGTAGTTCTAGTCTGATCCTCAGACTCCCAAAAGTGACTTGTCTAGTTGTAGACAGAAAGAACCAGCTGAACACCCAGCTGGAAGCTATGGGGCTCACTGAGCACACAAAGCACTTATAAACAGCACATAGAGTAATCCCATTGAGTAGGCCCAGAAAAGTAAAAAAAACCTGGAGCTCCTGACAAAGGGACTTTGGAAGTATTCAGTCCCTCTCTGGACACTGTCAGATACTTTGCATCACTCTTATCTAAAATTTCAGCTTACATAGTTATGTAGCCATATCATGACCTAAAAAAGGTGCCTAACTTAGGTACTAAGACTGCAACAGCACTGACATTGGAGAGAGCAAGGAGAAAACGCACTGTTAGTCCTGCCATACACGGGCTGCTTATGGAGTCCCCCCGATGGGGCACTTCTGGCAGCTACCCTTCCTGATTTGGACACCATAATGAATTTATTGCTTAACTGCCTAGGGAATCAGGGTCTAGCACCCCTGGTTAGCAAATAGTCCAAATCATAAACTCATCATAAGGTGGCTGTCATGTTGGCCATTGCAGTTATCTGCACCTGATGTAATGGTACAATGGTACAAAATCAGGAGTGTCACTTGTTATTCCCGTTAACCCTGCAAACCATGAACAGATTCTATTAAAGGGACTCTATAAACACCATAGGGAATTTTAAGCAATTTGCTTTGAATAACACCTAGCCTACGTTTTATTTTCAAAATTAATAATACCTCATGAAAATTATAGCATTAAAAGATTATACAAATAGCAGCTGCAGAAGCATTTAAATTCTTTAAAAATTTCTATATAGTTCATTTCACTGACTTGAACCATTTAGAGTAAATATTTTTCTGAAAAATCAGGCAGGGTCATAGAAAAATGTAATTGTGATTAACAGAAAATAGAGACTGAGGCACTCAGGTAGGGTTCTAGATAACTAGCACTCAGCTGTAACTCAAAATTATATTGTAACTAAAATGTGAACATTTCCTGGAAACCTAATAATTATTTTTAGCTTTCTGTTTAACTGGAATAATAACACCTGTGGATGTTTTCGTCTAGCAAATTAGATTTTGGTTAATAAGAGACATTAAATCCATTTTACATGAAACTGTTAACAAGATTTTTTTAACTTGTTTCTATTTTGGGCACCTTTTGATGTCTTTTGTTTGTTCCATCAGAGTTGCTTTGAATTAAAACACATGTACTCCATGAAATGCGTGATAAAAAGCACCTGACAGTTTCAAGAGGTTAAGTGGCCATGATCAGTGCACTGTATGTACTGCAGCTGAGAAGAAGATGCAGTTTGACACAGTATCTAATTTGCTGTGACATTCAAGTTTCAAGTGATATTCAAGGAGATGGAAGTCCTAGCTCTAAACATATCCCAACGTGTGCTGGTCTTCTGTCTGTTAACTTACTAATGAACCATGATTGAGTAAAGTAATGAAGAGTTTACAGAGAGCCCCAGGAAACCAATTTCCAATTTTGCAACCAGCAGGCTTTAACTTCACTGCAGTCTTTGCTAATTTTGTCTAGGAGGGAACTTGGATACTAAATACCATTTCTGCTTTGTGAATCAGACAGACTTTTCCAGTCCCTGCATACTTACTTGCTAATGAATGTCTCTTCTACGGATCCATTTGATTTCCATCTGTAGTTGTTAAAAATAGGCTGAATAACTAAAAAATGATTACTGAGAGAAATGAAATTATAATCACTAAAAATCAGAGGCACTGTTAGACCCATGGTGAGAAGGAAATTTTAATCTTCAGTCTGATCTGGGATGAACCATGGAAATAGGTGTAAGAAAAATACAGACGGTTAATTTTGAGGGGAAAAAATAAATAATCAGTGTGAAAATCTTTTATACATAATGTCTCTTTGTGACTGTAAAGAGCCAGTGCTTCTACCTTCCCTGCATACAAAACAGCTTCATATGCAGTGCATAGAATGACATTTGCAACAAAACCGTTTCTCTTGAGCCAGTATCTTCAGTGTTTGTTACACAAGGCTATTGGAAAGAACAGTAAAATAGGAGAGAAATCAAATGTCAAGAGAAAAGATACATTTCTAAGGACAAATTTGTTACATATTTCTCTGCTGAACAAAAGGATTTCTATAACTAGGCCCCCATAAATTGCAAAGGCCTCATGTTTCCTTTTGTCTCAGTGAAACATAATTTTAAACACAGTTTTCAAAGATGGTAATACTAGTATAACATTTCAACAGTTATGTCTGTAAATAATAATGCAAAAACACTTCGTTACTATACCTATAAAAACAACTGCAAAAGCAGTCTCTGTATTTCAGCACCTTTTAACTGAATTAATGTACTTCACATAAATTGCAATCTAAAATGCTACCCATCGTGCAGAGGGTGGGGTTTTTTTCCCCTGTTTTCTCCTGATCCTGAGGTTGTAATTTAGAAAGGTTGCAGCTTTTTCAGGGGATGTAATCTTGCAATCCTCAAAACAGCTTTGTCTGTTATTGTGCTTGTGCGAGTGCAGGTTGAGATGATCTAAAATCATAGAGCACTGTAAATTATTTTCTTAGTAAATTATACTATTGTATTGACAGAGGAATGACTTGAGATATAATGATTAAAAAATGTGTAAAAGTGAAATTGTGTATTCTGTGGACAATGGAGCGGGGAGAAAGTCATAATTTAAAAGTCATAAAGTGTGTGTTGGTAACTATGCAGCTCCTATGGCTGAATATGACTCATACAGCTCTCATGAATTCTGGGTGCTCTGTTCCAAAGGGCACTTACATATGGGGTGTATTTTAACATTTTAGAACCTCTCCAGATTAAATATTTGAGATCATTGCAAACTGCAGTCTATCATTGAAAAAATCATACTACATGATTATCAAACAGAAAAGAGCCCTTTTTAGTCTGATTATGTAAAAAGTAAAAAAGCATTACCAGGAGAGCATCAGTCTGGATTTCTGCCTCCAGTGCTATTATCTCAGTTAACCTTCTACTTAGTTGAGTGTAGAATTCTGTGTTACTTTAGGTCTTGTTGGCATTGAAGCACAGCATTCCATTTATTATCTCCATGTACTTAATATGCATTCCAGTTTTACAACAAATCCTGATGGATACATACTCCAGACCCATTATTACTTACTAATACATCAGATTTTGCTTTGCAAGCTTAAAACATAAGATATTCATTAATGAACAGAATTCTTTTAGGATCTCAAGAATCTAAGACAAACACTGTTAGAAGTTATAGGCATCTTCTTAAAATTTTTAAAATCTTAAGAAAACATCTTCAGGCAAAAGATACTATGTTTTTCCAAACAACTAAACCACTGAGTTATGTGTGTGGGCTGCAAAGGTGAAAGAACATAGATGGTGGAAAGAAGATTGAAAGAAGGGAAACCTGAATCTGCCAGATCATGTCTGTTATCTTTCAGATGAGGAAAGGTAAACCATTTGTTTTAAGAGCCTGTAGAGGGCAAGTCCTTGGATGAATAAACTTCTTCAGTAAACAGACTAGTGTAATAATTTTCTTTGGCGAAATGAAACTGATTCATTATATAGAACTATTATTAATAGTTCCATGCTGTAAGTCTCACTATGTCTTTTTAGAAATACACAATTATTTAGGGGGAAAAAAAGCATGAGTCTACTTTTTACAGAATTCCAAAACCACTAATTGAAAATGCATTATGAAAAGGAATGCATGGCTGAGGTACTTTATCCAGTCCAGTAATAGATTCAATGACATTTTCAGCAATAGCTCTCTATTATCCACATTGTATTACTTGGTAAATTTAGCAGAAAGAAGAGGATGGGAAAATATGAACACAAGAAATATGAAAATAATGAAACTTTAATGTAGCACAAAAAGTGTGACAGATGTAATACCACAAAGAGTCATTAAATACTTCCCAGTTCATCTCTTTTTATCTGTCTCATCCTGCCACTATCAATTATTCCTAAAGTTTCTCCATGTTCCTGCAAGACTTAAGGAATCAAATTTAATTTATGGTTTTTGCTTTGTTATCGCTATACCTAAACTGGCTACTGACACTTCAAGACGCTGAACCATGTGATGCAAAATCTCGTTTAGTAGAGGAAAACATAAACATTTTATTACATATACCATGAGAAATTTTAGTATTTGTTTCTCATGTTCACATCTTAAAAAAAACACGTCTAAACAAAGCAATTGTTACAGTTCTTATCTAATCTCCTTATCATATACTTGCTTCTTGTTTGCCCACAACATATTTAAGCAGAACTTATAGTAGTCTTTTTAGTTGGATCAATGAAGATGAAAGAGTGCTTTGAGCAGAACTCATTTGTCCTTGTCAGCTGTGGATAACCAACTAATACACTTAAAATAAAGTTTTACTGGAATAGCCTGATCTGATTTGGCTTATTTAAATTAATAAGTACTATGAAGTCTTTAAGACCTAATTTAAAGTTGTAATAGTCTACAGAGGTGTACTGAGTTCACCAGTATTTCATATGGTCAACTGAAGTAGTCTAGCATATAGAATAAAATCACTTTTTTCCATAAAAATATGTTGCTCATTCTGAAGACAAAGTAATGCCTAAACCAAATTAAATATCACTTAATTCTACTTATTCTTCTCAGCTCAAATTTTTTCTAATAAGTATAACCCATGAAAAAATAAACAATAAGTAATAAAATATTAAGAAACTCATTTTCATTTTAGAGGTCCAGGTTATTTCAGACCAATTTATTTAAATATGTAGAAGTATTCATTATATATGGGGGTCACATAAGTGCAAGATTAGTGTTAGTCCTATTTCTAATGTGCAAGAGAACTGTTACTTTCTCAGCTTGACAGGCTCAGTTATGGACATTTGTGTCTAGTTTCTATTTCCACTCTTACAATAATCATTCAAATGAGATTCAAGAGCACATTACAAAATAATAGGGTGGATCTTACTAGATAACCTGAAAAGAAAATCTCATGATAAACAAATTAATGTTTTACCATCTGCTTCACATTTTTAATGCACATAGTCTTTTTTAAATGACTTTTATAATTGGAATAAATTGAACTGGTTCTATGCAAAATAAATATTAAAATTTTGGGAAATATAGAGGGGAAATTAAATTGTAATGTATTAAAATTCAAAATCTGCAAAATACAAAAGCCTTTTGTACCTTATTCAAAGCACCAAGTGATATACATTCTAAAAGCTTTGCTATGCAGAAGCTGCATGATTATGAAAAATCAGAAAAATTCAAGTAATCTACTCTGTTGGCAAATTTGAGATATATATAGGAAATCAATGTCTGTTGCCTATTTCAGCTAGAATGATATTTTAGACATTTTCAGTTCATAGGCTGGGATTTTACTATGCAAATCACATTTCTGGTCTTGAGAGAGGGAGCAGCTATTTTCAATAGCAATTACACAAGATATTTTAGACTGAGGTAGCAAAAAATGGACTCTTCTTAGCTTCCTGCAGTGGACAACCGGATCTGTTCCAGGGATTCCAGTACTGACTAGACTCCAATGAATAAAATATTTTTGTACAGAAGTAGGAGCTTCATTTTAAGCATCATAACTTTGAATAGAATCCAACTCATTCTATACCGCTCTACTGAGCCACTTGTCCTCTGTTAAGTGCCCTGGTCTGACACTCTATTTGAGGTTACATTTGTTAGAAGACAGGCCTCTTTAGTGGAGCTGATGGGCCTCAAGTGTTGATGCTTTCCCCTCTCTGTCACAACAATCACTTTTTTTTTCTCTTTTTTTTCTGACTACTCAATTTCAAATATGATTTCAATAGGAGGTCATAAATGCCATTCCAAAGTTTAACCAACTTGCCAGCTTTCTGACAACCCAGATTTCCTCAGCATAAAGAATACTTAAAAACATTCTGTTTTGAGTAATCTGAGAGATTCCTTACTCCTCTATACCAACTGGAAGTTGTATAAAACCATCTACATTAGGCATAATTTCCTAAATCTTTTTAGAATAGCAACATGACATAAAATCATGTAGTCTTGTAAGTTAATAAAGCTCTCCACATTACTCCCCTTGCTGCTGCCTGCCTCACTGCCTTCATGACTCTTCCTTTCTCTTAAAAGGATGATAAGTATTGACATTCTCATGCTGTGTAGAGCTCTGACCTCGGCTAGTTGCCAGGTGCCCACCAAGCCACTCTATCGCTCCCCCTCTATTAAAAATGCAAAGGGAAAAAAAATACAAAAAGCTCATGGGGCAAGATAAGGACAGGGAAATAATATTAAGGGCAAAACAAACTCAACTTTGGATATTAATTTATTTTCAATAATGGAGTAGGAAAACAAGAAATAACAAGTTAAAAAATTCTAAAAAAACTCAAATTTTCCCCACGCTTCCCTTCTTTCCCTGTTCAACTTTGCACTCAGTTTCTCTGCCTCCTCACGCTGAGTGGCCTAGCAGCATGGTGAGCAGGTGTTTCAGTCAGTTCATTACAAGTTGTCTTTGCTGCTCATTCCTCCTCACGCTCTTTCCTCCTCATGTGCTTTTCATGCTCCAGCATGGGGTGTTTCCTGAAAAAGACAGTCTTTCACAAACTTCTCCAGTGTGAGACCTTCCCACATGATGCAGTTCTTCAGGAATGCATCAGCATAGGCTCTTTCTGTCTGAGACTATCTATCACACGCTGCTGCAGCATGGCTCCTGTCTCCATAGGGCCACAGGTCCAACTAGGGGCTGAAAGGGAATCTTTGCTCCAGCACCCGGAACACTTTCTCCTCTCATTCTTCACGGACCTTGGTGTTTCCAGACTTGTTCCTGTTACACATTCTCACTTCTTTCTAACTACTGCTGCTGTGAAGCCTTTTTTTCTTTCCACTTTCAAATATGTTCTCACAGAGCTGCTCCCAACGACACTGTTTGGCTCAGCTTTGGCCAGCAGCTGGTCCGCCTTGGAGTCGACTGGCTCTGGCTCTGTACAACACAGCTTCTATAATCTTCTAACAGAAGTCACACTTGCAGCCCTCTCCCCTCCACTATCAAAAAGTTGCCACAGAAACCCAATACTCACTGAATTGCAGACCAGATACCTGTGGGTCCTCCTAAAGGAAGTGATTTGTATTTTTCCAAGCTAAGAGAAGTATTCATCTCAGAGGTCCAGGATGTCCCTTTTTGAAAGGCTTGAGCTATCCCTGTTTCTGATAGGGGCTAGAAACCCATGGATGTGACAGACAATGCTGTATGCACTTTTTTCTTACAGTGATATCCTGGAAGACCAGAACGGGTTTTGAATTCAAAAAAGACTGAGTTATATTTCAGAATATAAACTAGCATAGTTCACTCTTAAGTGAAAAATACTCTAAGAAATTGTATCAGGTAAAATATGAATTACTTCTTATTTTGTACCACGCTGCTCTTGGATGCTTTAGGCTTGCCCCATGAACCTCTGTTTGGTGACTTTGCTTCAGCTGCCTAACTCACAGAGTGTCTGAGATGCAAAAAAATCGGCCCAGTCTTCTCTGATCCATGGGATACTTTTTCCGCCCTCCATGACTCCTGAAGCCGTTCTGTCCCCTCCTTTTCTTTCCAGTAGCCTGTCAGTGTCTGTACTAAATGCAAGCACCCATCTCATTGCTGTGCCTCCCTGATTACATCTCTTTCTCAGGTCAAGCCATTCCTGTGACCTTCTCTCCTTGAGCAGTTGCTGTAAGAAAAAGCAACCATCCCTTCTGAGGAGGCTTCTGCCCAATCAAGTCCTGTTCCTTACAGGAATACTACATGAAACTTGAGAACAAGGTATATATGTTTTTGTCAAAGACTTCTAGGATGTTTTTCTTCCTTTCTAATCTTCCTTACTATTTTCAGTCTTTCTATCAGTGTGGATGTCTCACAGCTTCTAACCTCTGCAGCATTATGTTTTGAGTCAGTTCTCGCTCTTTATCTTAGAAGCTAACACAGACTGATGTTTTATGTTCCCCAAACAATGACCATTCATCACTGGGTGGATGGCATTTTGGTTTTCTAAATAAACTAAGATATGTGAAATGAGATTTTTAGTACTAATTCTAGACAGATAACTAAAGAACAGAGAGGACAGACAAATACTATCTTTCTCAAAGTTAAAAATGATCCCTAAATAAAATCAGCAAAATTACATGCTACATTGCAGCAAAAATTGGTGAACAGTTTCTTGAGTGCTATCTACCTGACAGACTACTCAGTTAGGGGGCTTACTCCAGAAATATGAATTTGCAGATGTAGAAGTATTTCTAGCCTTTTATGTAAAAAGAGGAATCAAAAACTAAACTATTGATTGATTGATATATTTCATTTTTAAAAAGTGTCAGAATATTTTAAATGTTATTATAAATGTGGATAAGTATGAAATTCATTTACGGATATACCAAACACTGGTGTCATCTATTTTTCTCTTTGAAGATGTTGAGAGCTAATGATTCGATTTAAAATTCAGATTCTATAAAAGGTGTAAACTTGTCTTCTGTAAGATCCTGAAACAGCATTTAGGATTTGGTTACAGGCTCAGAGAAGAGCTAAGTTGCTTTCCAGGAAGAAGAGCATTGTCCAGGTGGATGGAATGAGCCATAGATTCCCTTGGATCAGGTGCCAGGAGCCCTGGGGGCTCCCCACAGAGGACCAGCACAGCAGAGCCTGTTAGCCAGTGCCCATCAGCCAGGAGCCATCTCACTGCTGTTTTCACACCCATGAAAAACAAATGTTTTGCAAGTGCAATAGGGTTGGGCATACATTCTAATGCAACAGAAGTTGCAAAAAAAAAAACAACAACCAAACCCACCAAAACAGATTTAAAAAAAAAAAAAAAAAACCACCCTGAAAGTTTCTAAAGGGAAGCAATCTTAACCAGACTGCAGTTGTTTGCAAGCCAGGCCAGTCAACGTCGGCTATGCATGGTACCTGGTAATGCATAAAATGAAAGAATGAAAATTCTTGTCTCTAAAATTCTATTTGAGAGTGTGACTTTTCGTTTCCCCACATTAGTAAGGAACTCATAAAAATGGTGTTGTTACAGAAAGATTTAAATATTGTGAACATTTACCTTACTTGACCCCTGAAAATTTCACCTGAGTTGGAAACGTTGTTAAACAAAGCACTTACACTTAACTTTCTCAAGGCAGTCAGAAGAGAGCAGAAAGTTTATCCCATCTTGACTGTAAAATTTGCCAGTTAATAAGAAACATTGAAATTGAAATTTTCAATCAACTCCAAAACACTGAAACTGTCAAAAGACAGGTATCAATACCAAAGGGTCATAAGACTCAACAGAGAAAAATCCATGTCCTTCTCTGCTTCAGAAAGGAGTTAAGTGCATGTTTAAATATTCAAAAAAGTTTGGTGCAAACAATTCTGCATTTTTTCCTCTATGTGTTCATATTCTGGACACACTCTAAGTTGATGACTATTACCGAAAAATAATGAGATCATTGTCCTGGTTCCTATTAATTCAATGGGTTTGAATTAGTCAGCTGAGAAACTGTGTAGATATCTATGTACTATCAGAGAAACTCAAAGACAAACTATCTTTTCTGGCCTTTTCCTCTTTTGCTCAATTATTTTACACCAAGTATTTTATCTAACAGGTCCATTCTTATGAATAGCACTATTGTATAGCAGACTGACTAATTCATAATTCAGGTTTTATATTATTATTCTATATTCATATTTTTCAATATTCACATTTTTCCGCTGGCAACTGCTATATGGGTAGAGTGCCCCATGCTACTAAATCGTATATCAAACTATTTAATACAAAAAGATATTCTTTATGTGTATCCCAAACACTACTTCAGTGTTATTATGTATCTTATATTAGTGAACATAATTTTTAATTAAATTAAAAATGCTAAAAATATCCATTTAAGTGTGATCAAAACCATGACAACCTCTGGATCTTTAAACAAAGAATTTTTGGAGAGTGAAGGAAGATGTTTTCTGGCCTCTCAAATCTAGGACTTGCTGGCTAAAGTTTTAAAATATATTTTAAACATTTTCCAGTGTAAGATGTAAGGGAAAAAAAATTCTCTTTATTTTTCTTTTTTTTTTTTTAAAGATCAAGAACTTCAGCTCTGCACAGAACAGGAGATGGACTCTTACATTAGCATAAGACTGACACACTAAAGCCAAGATCTTAAAAATGCTTCAGCACTATGAGGAAAATATGTTTTCCCTAATTTGTAGGTGTTTTGTGAGGCAGTCTCTATATTGTAAATTCCTAAGTTCTCTATGCTTTCAGTGAAGAGGAGGATATCCTTTCTGGTCATCAGGGCAAGATCTGACTGCTGGTTTCCATTTAAAATTAAGTAACATATTTAACAGCCTGCAATCCATTGCTAATCCTTGCACAGTTAGTTCAGTCTCTCTTTATTTTTCTGTAAAGAATAGGAAGCAAGGGAACACAGAATTTTCTTCATGTTTTTAATGCACCCAACATGATGACTAATGCCAGCTGAATAAATAAGCAAAGGCATACTGAGGTTTCACAGGGAATCAGTGCAAGGAGACCTGCTTTGAAGCAGAGGTGAACTTGCTTCATGCAATAATGGGACTTATTTGAGCTGACCAAGAGGAATGAAGTGCAATCGACTGAGATGACTTTGGCTGTATGTTTTATTCCTACAAGCTCCATAAGCAGAAAAGAATAAGAATTTAGCAATCAGAAAATAGTATCAGAAGGCTTGTATTTAAAAAAAAATAGAGAGAGAAAACTACAGGGAGAAATAACCACACAAGGCTTCAGACTGGTTTTGTCCTTAGTTCATGTGTCTGTCGGAAGGCTTTGCATGTAGAGCAAATTATTTGACAACCATAAAAAATGAGCTAAGAATCCAGAAACCCCTGTGGTAAATACATACTGACAGCATCCCTCAGATGATAGGTTTGAAATAACCTTTAGTCCCTTATAAAAATGCACGATGTCTTTCATGCTTTTCTGAAGCAGAATGTTCACGTATCTTAGGTCATCCATCACCAGAGTAAGAAGATGGAGAATAACTCACAGCTGTAATTCAGAAGTACATATCTTGGTCATTGAAACAGTTTGGAATTTGTAGCATGGGTTTTCACTGCACTAAACTAACAGTCAGGTGGCTGTCAAGCACATTTGCAATTAACAGGGAGAAGCTGATATGTAAGCAGCTGAGGTATGCACCAATTATTCCATTGCTAACAATTCCATTTATTACAATCTGTGGCCTGAAAATTCTGCACTTTGCTTCTGCACTGACTTCTGCTGAAAAGGGTAGAGATTTTTTGGTCACTTCTACCTATATACTGTAGTGGGGGGAAATTGAAGAGACAGCTGAAAATCTGGAAGATACTTTTAAAACTTCAGAAGTCGTGAAACTCTTTTAGTCTTTTTCTGTATATATGTATGTCATTCACTAGAGCTGTAGGAGCTGCTCTGACTGAAGCACTCAGTTTAACAAATCCCCAACAAATCTAACAAGAGTCCAAGAGGATCTGCTCTGGATCCCATCCAAATGGCCTCAGGATTCACTGCCCTAATGCAGTTTATGAAATCCACCCTTGTGGCATGGTGATATGCTTGGTTGTAGGATATGGTCTCCACTCCTAATACAAATGTAGTCTGTGACTGGGGCAAGTGCAACAGTACAAATGGCCCAAAGCCAGAGAATGTGCCAAGTCCCCTGGGACAGGACAATTGCACAGACTAAAGGATGAAAAAAAAAGAGTAAAGGGGTAATGTTGTATTCATTTATTTATAAGAGCGTGTGACCCTGAACTAGTCTATCCAGCAACCAGAAATAAGAACAGCTGTGGAATTTGAGTTTCTGCACCTTATATACCTATCTTAGAACAAATGATTGCCTACAGGAAGACATGGATGTGTAGACAGACTGCAATATCTGTCTTGTGACAGACAATCTCACGTAATTTCTCTACTTCTAGTTAGCCTAGAAACCTTGATCACAATTTACAGAACACTAATGCCAAGCATCTGGAATCCTGAGGATACCCCACCTCAGAAGTTGCCTGTGGAAATACTTGGCCAGGAAGTTCACATCTATCACATCTGTCATTTACTGATCATTTACCTGAGTAAGATGCAATGGATTCAATGGGTTTGTTTTGGAATTATTTGGGCCAGAGCAAAGTTTTTGAAAAGCAAGATTTTTGACAGGAAAGAAACCTCCCATTCTAGTCACTTCTGATATGGGACCCCACATCTAATGCAATCAGTAAGCACTAAGGGAAAAAAAACTGAACTCACAACTCACTAGTATATATCTTTTTTCAGAATACAAGAATCAATTGAGTATATATTCAATATTCTTTAGCATCTAACCCTGATTCATAAAGAATATTTATTTTAGCTTTTATTTTAAAACTAGTTTAATCCCTCTTAGTAGATAAATAAATACAGGAACAGGTATATTATGTTAAATTAAAAAAACAAAAACATGTCCACAAAAAGTGCTGTGAAAAACAACATTAAAATTGATTCTTTTTCTCCCCTGTATTTTGTGAGTATTGTCGGCTGTAATTCTTTTTTCACTGGCAAGTCTTAGGTCTGTTATCCTCTACAGAACTTCAGAAACTACTTTGTAGAATATAAATATGACAAATCTTCCATTCTGTCACATTTTAATAAATTCCAAACACCTTTGAAGTTTTCATGACCTCCTTTTGCAAACTCTTTGAGAGCCGTAGATAAAACGTAGTCATGATGCTAGATAGATATTATCATCTTCTTTTTTATACACTTAGGGACAACTGTCATTTATTTTCACCTATTTGTCACATCAAACAATATTTAAATTCCAGATTTGCTAAATGTTCAAAAATGGTTTCCATCTGCATCTTTGAAAGTCACTCTTAGTCTTGAGGCAACTTTATGGGCAATTTCCAGAATCATGTGGTGAAAAGGACAGTTTCAACATCTAATTATGTTTTATATTGTTTTTCTATAATTTCTTTGTATACATATATTTACATAATGATAATTTTTGTTAAACTAATTCATGCTTCAACAGCAGCTTCTTTTCAGTTACCTGCCTGTAATACTCTCCCAACAATATTCACTGTCATGTAATATAAAGTACAGTCTGTCCAAAGATCAAGGACTTGGTAGAGAAAGTAGGGTCCATACAGTACCAGAAGTATGTTCTGCCTACACATCAAACAAATTGCAGATAGACAGCAATATGCAATGCCAGGTGTGGGTCTTTGACTCAGTATGGCACTAATTTCTAATTAAAGCTCCACCTCTCTTGACTGAACCATGCTAATATCCTTCTATTTTGGCAAATGAGCAAAACAAATTTGTGATGATTGTGTTCAATGATCCTTGTAAATGAACCCTGAATATGATTTTTTTTTAATAACCATGAAAGAGCAAGGAAGCTAGTTCCCCTATTTGCAAGACAGAATATATGAGACAGGGAAAATTAACGTCATCCCTTACCCCTTAGCTATTTGTTAGGAGCACCAGCTAACAAATTTATTAGTAATTGGCTAATCAGAACATAATTTGCCACATGAACTTTTAGTAGGCCATTCTTTATTCTTTTGCCCCAAAATAAAGAAATCGCCTCCAACCTCCTAGTCCTCTGCAGAGTTTATGTAGGCACACCGAACATGGGAGTAAGCTCCAGCATTTTGCCTAACACTAAAAAAATAGAGGTCACTTACTGTCACTGTGTCTTCTGCTGTATTTGCAACTATATTTTTGCTGCGTTCAATCTCTGTTATAAAAGAGAAGATGTTATCTTAAGCCTTCACTGACTGACATGGAAGTGCCATTGCTAAATAAGAAATTATGCTGCCTTTATTTTGCATATAGTATACTGCATTTCCAAAAGGAGGGCTATGAGCTAACTTATAATTTTCTCCTAAAAATCATGTGACTTTTAATGAACCCTTAATGCAAGATCCTCTGGTCTTTTTGCCCAAGAAGTCTTCAGATTTCTTGTCACTGTCCTAAAATTTGTTGGGGGGCAAAAGCAAATAGCAAGTTCTTCTGGGCATTACTGAGTAGAAGAAATGAAATCTATTTGTAAGAAATTATGCCACAATCCAGAAGATAAAATCAGATAAGCCAGTTCAACTGCCTATGGTCTAAAAATGATAAAATAAATTTAAACAACTGCTGACAAATTTTTTTAAGCTATCAACGTCATATTATATCCTGAAACCCAGGTATACTATCTGCTTTACTATACCCATTCCTTTCTAGAATTTCAACTTAGCGGTGATCTAAATTTTATTGTTCTGGTCACAAAATGACAAAAAATAATTATTTGTTAACAGTATCATCTTTTTTACCAAAAGAATTTTGAAATTTTCTTTGAGACACATTTTGAGCTTTCAGGTGCTTCCACAGCATAACTACATACACCAAGGATATAGGTCAAGAAGAAGCAAAAGTAAGCTGAAAGACAGACTCTGTCCAAGTTCAAAGAGGGGCAAGTTGGTGGTGAATAAATCTAAAATAGAAAACAAAAAATTAAACCACTGACTAAGGGAATTTTTCTCCTTTGTTCACATGGGTGACAGGTGAATGTACAGTTCAATCTGCTNTGTATTATTGCATTTATTTATATAATTTACTTTTTTTTTTCTTTCTTCTTATTAAATTGTATTTCTGACTTGGAGCCTCTCATTCGGTTTGCTTTCAAACCACCACAGCAACAAAATATAAGACCCTGTAGAAATGGGTTTTAAAATTAAAGCAGGCAGTAAATACCAGGAGAGGGACAGGGAACTATATGAACTAACAAATACTCCAGGCCTGTGAGCAAATAACAGCCTGAAATTCTCTCTTTGCATCTGAATATTTTTATGGATCAGACAGGGAAGTTCTGAGGCAGCCTTCCTCTTGGAGCAGAGAGAACACAAACCAATTTAATATTAGTCATCTTGATAAACTTTTGAAAGGAAATACTCAAATATTTGTCTGTGATTACTTTGAGATCTCCTTAGTGAATGAAGGATCCATCTACTACTGTGTGTCCTGTTATGTTTCCAGCTTCTAAAATGACACCAAATTACATGAGCCTTTTTTATTTCAGTAGGTGATTTCAGTCTGAAACCAACCTACATTGGATATTATAAATTAGAGTGGGAGAATGCAGAATTTAGAAATGTCAGCCTGGGTCTGCCAAGCACAGTGGGACTCCAGAAGGCAGTATCAGAACTAAACCCACAGAGTGCAGGAAGCCACAATTTTTGTGCTAGGCACCAGATGCTGAGACCCCAGCAGGGTATAAGACCCCTTATGTCTTTAGTGGAACAATACCTTATGGACTGCATCCGCACAAGTAGACTGACTTACCCACCAGAACGTGGGAACTTTTCCAAACTGCCTGCCAAGAGGGCTTCCTTGCCCATGCCAAAGCTCAGACATGGTTTGGAGTTTTGTCTGGAAGAGTGTGAGCTGACCCAGGGCCAAAACTCTGCCAGGGGTGGCATGCTGCAAAGCTTGGTACGTGTGGTCAGTTGTACTCCCCAACTCTTCACAGCTTAATATTATAGATGCAGCCACTGGGACCAATTAAGCTGGACACTGTGCTGCATTGATAGAGCTGTAACGTGACCCTATGAAGTTCCTATAAATTAAGAAAAACTTGATAACTCTTACCATTTTTACAGGATTTTTGAAAATATTAATTGTATTTAGAACCATAGTTTTCAGAACAGAAAAAACTTTTTCTACTAGGCAGCTGAGAGGTTTTGATAATGAAATAATCAAAAAACTTTTTATTTATTTGATTATTATCTTAGAGTTTCTTTCCAATATATTTACATCTTAGCATGTGAAGAAAATAGATATTAAGTAGAGAAAAGCAATTGTAATTTTTTTGTTGTTAGAATATATTTGACAGAAACATTCACTGCTTCGTTACTGGATTGTGGATATCCCAACATGAAATCTGTAGAGTTATAGCAAGACTATAACTCCTCTGGGCTCCTCTGGGAGACTGCAAGAGTCTTCATGAACTGCTCTACTATGAAATAGTCTGAAGGTTAATAGGAGATTTCAGATACTCTCCATCTGAACCATGTTTAAACACATTTTGTGGATACCTTTCTCAGTTTGCCATCTGAGTTACAGTAGATACAGAGACCCTCAAAGTTAAGAAAAACATCTTTCCTGTGTAATGCACAGTTTTGAGTTTGTTAGATAACCAAAGTAACCCAAACATGCATAGAAGTAGCCTGTATTTGCTTTGAAGCATTATGGCTGTCCTACTGGCTGCAATTCCTGTTGTGTAGGGCCTGACTGCAAAGTAGAGGCTGTCTGTTGTTTTTCTCTGCTTTGTTTCAGTGACTGAAGGAGTTACTTTGTAACATTGCTTTCTCTAAGACTCATTAAACTCTGGTGCTTTTGTTCACTTGCCACAGCTATTGCCTGATTAAGATGTCTCTGTAAGGAATATGTTATATAATCTTGTTTTGAAAAAGCCAGAGATCAACAAAAGAGCTCTGACAATATTAAAAAAATATTATTTAGATTCAAATATTTGTGTTTAAATTAGATCCTTTAATATTTGAGTACTGAGATAAGATTTTTCAGCTGATACAATCAGAAACCAAATAATGATGTATTTGCTTCTAGAAATTATCAAACAAGTTGAATGTTGATTGACAAAGCAGAATAGAAACATTTTATACTGTGAATAACCATTATTGTTTCAGTAAGTTGCTGTATCTCAAAATTTCATAATAACTAATCCTTTTCTAGAAAGACCGATATTTAATCATTTATATTTTATCTCCCTGAGATTATTGCAGAATTTTACCTTACCTCTACTAATAACCATATTGAATGTATACATAAAAAGATATATAATATATTTTTATACTAATTGAACATAGCCAGTTTTGACTTAGAATCAGGCTGGAAGATGGTTGCTTTATGAGTTTATCATTTTAATAAAAATGTGCTTATCTTTAAATGTCATTAAAATTAAGCAAGTATTAAGAAGCTAGATCTTAAATTATTTATGTTTTCTTTCTTCTAACTTAACAGAAGTATTTTTACCTCTGCTGATAAAGTGAAGAATGAATTTTAATCCCTTCACAATGCATGGGCACCAGAAAATGTGCAGCACTGAATTACAGTGACATACTGTCTCCTCTGAGACATTACATGGTATATCATCAAATGTCATACAGTAACTCCTTCTTGCTTCAAGGGATCATTGTTCATTCTTATAATTAAGAGGACCAGTAAAGTTGGTGTTTCTGGACTGGAATGGGAAAAGTTAAACTTATTCATGAAAAGTGATTCTTTCAGTGGAAACTGGGTTTCATGATAAATGTACAGCCCTTTGTCCATTTGTAAAAGACATGAAACTATTGCTAGGATACTTAAATATACCTGTGTTTTCTAGAGCCAAATTTTGGGATAGAAATAAATAAAATTTTCTTATGAATTGGTGTATTTTTTGTAATATCCTTTAGCAAACTTAGCACAGCAGATCAGCTGCAATGGGCTTTTCAGCCCACCTGTAAAACACTTACTCCATGAAGTTCATGCCGGGCTTTGTTTCCCATAAGGACTGGCAGACTTGCCCAATGCACAGATTCTATAGGGGCAGAGGTTTAGGCAGTATATGTTGACTGTGAGGACAAATATAGGCAAGCAATTCTAAGTTCATAACAGGTTCTGGTAACGTGGAGCCATCAATGAAAATGCCAGTTAGCACAGCACCACAGTGGAAGAGCTGAAGAGGACACACTGTGCTGGCAAGCTGCCCTGTGTACTACCAGAACCCCAGCAAGCATGCTGTCATCACCACTGAACTACCCAGGACCCCAGAGAGAACTGACACAACAAATGAGATGCTGCTCAGTGGCACTCACATGGAAAAAGGATTGGAGGTAAGATTAATGAGATACCAGATGGGTAAATTCAGTCTGCATCCACAGTAGATGACTGTCCATTCATAGTCTGGACTGCTGACAAAAATATTAGTCTTTTAAGTCTTGCAAATGTCAACAAATCCATATTTCCTAGATTGCTTCTCTTCCTCTATTTCTCTTTGTGTCTATCTGCTCTGTTACAGGACCATAACAGCAGAACTTAAAGGTGAGTTAAACATCCTCTATTAAGAGCTGCATGACAAATCAGAGAACGTCAGAGGAGATATCTTAGACAAATATTTTTCCTTTCCAATAAATGGAGAATGGAAAACAGGGTTTTACATTGGGATTTTCCATTCAAGCTTCAATTTCTTGAGAGTAATACACTAATACTGCTAAATTTAAAAGCAAGAAAGCACTTTAATTTCACATGCAGGAAACAGCAGGCAATATTACTGTTATCTGTTGGAAAGAACTCAAGGCATTCTCAAGCTTTCAGTTTTCCTCTTACCTCCCCCAATTTTAAGCACACTCTTGCTTGTAAAATTCTCCAGCTATCCCAGAGGAGGACTAACTTTTTCCTAGCTTGCTTTTCTTCTAAGTTAGGTCAAGTTTCTCCCTTTTACTCTAATTTGGTGTATTTCATTTCTTTGCTTCTGGGGATTTTTTTAGAAACTGGGAAACAATTTCTCCAGTTAGTAGAGGCACAGGATTGATTCAAAGTCTTGTTCCTATTTCCCTTCTGGACTAAAGAGAATTGAGGCAGAGGAAATCTATTGCTTACCACTCTCATATCTTTGTTATGTCTCCTACATGCTTTATTTGATTTCCAGCTTATTGCTGCAGTCTACCCACTATATTTTTGTCATCTGCTTAGCCTGGAATCTCCCCATAGCAGAGGTATCTTTAAGAATATTTAGATAATTTTCTGTTGGAGAAGCTTTGAAGAAACACAGAAATATGGTAACAGTAAACATCAATATACAGAATTATGTCTTATACTACCACCATTTGCATATGGTGCTGATATTTATAGCTACAATTTCTATTAGCAGTTAGACTCTAGCATCACCCTTTTGTGGGCCTTCTAGTTTTTACCAAAAGTGCCCTTCATCTAAAAATGATGAGACTTTGAGATACTGACTAACTTCTTTTCCACTGCCTATTTTATTTTAAAAATGCTTTATCCTGATTTGGAGTAGTTTCATCTCTAAATAGCCATCAAATCACGTAAATGGGTGAATAACAAGCAACATAAAATCTTTATAGGCATAGATCTCAAAGGACAAAATAGGAAGAATATAATATCCAGATTGCTCAGCTAGGACAGTGATAGTGACTGAGAGAGGGTGAAGGTGATTAGAAGCTACAGAGACAAACCAAGTAACGAGCAAACCAAGTAATGAGACTTCATCTACTATAGTATAGACTGGACAGAAATAACTTTTCAAGTGTGAAATCAAGACTGCTTGTTAGCCAAAATGACAGCTTTGCAGACCTGATTTAAAATTTACTTTCAAAAACCCTGATGAATAAGTATCAATTATCCATTGAAGAAATAAGAAAAGCAATAAAGACACTGTAGCACTGCCTAATTTCAAAAAGAATTACATTAAAAATCAAAAAAACTTCTAGGGAGGAAAAAAACCCCAAACCAACAAAGCCAGAACTGCAAAACATTGGCAGATAACACATTAGAAATTCAAAACAAGTGTGTGTCGTTTGCCAAAATGCTCATAGAAATATCACAAAGAAGAAAGCTGGCATGGCTTGGCTAAATGACACAGCAAAGAAGGCTATTTAAAATAAGAAGCTACACTTCACAAACTTTAAATTGTGTTGAAAGGGAAAAAAAATAAAAATGGTTTAGGTACAGCATATAAAATGGCATACACACGTTTACTAAAATCCCACATTCCACTAACATTAACTCAAATGAAATTTCCTGGGTTTGGAAATGCAAGATTAATTGCTTTTTTCTAAAAGATTTTTGAGAATTTACTACCTGAAAATTGAAAATTTTTGTAATTTTGAGATACTTTTCAAGCTGTTTCTCCTTAAATGGTGTGGTGAACATTATCTTTATCTTTATTTGAGGAGAAAATGAGATAGTCAGGTCTATAAATAAAAAAATGTGCCATGGAAAAATGTTAAAGATCTTTACAGACTTATTTATCAGAGATACATTGAATCACAGATAAGCCAACATTTCTTTGAAGCAAAGGACTGTCTCAAAATAAAAACTACATTTAAAGCATATGCTGGGGGTAGGAGACATGGAACCAACAGCTTATTCAATATGTTTGTTTAGAATTGATATGTAGGTGATTGAAACATTTTCACAGAACTTTTAATGTAAGGGAGAAATTCAGGAAGAAAGTGTAATAGAGACTGTTTGTCTCCTTATATAATGTGTATGTTGTGATAAAGAGATATCTTTAGATATCTCAAAGATGTCTTTAGATGTATCAAAGATACATTTTGATATCTTTGCAATGAGTAATGTAAAAAGTGAAGAATTGCCTTCATCCTCTGGATATTATGCAATTATGTTCCCTGGACAATTAAAGACCAACTGTTTTGCATCTGGGAAAGAGAGGACACACATCTAAAAAAGCTGTAATAGTATTTGAGATTTGTTTTAAAAATTGCTAAAACTGATTACACTTCTATTTTATTGTTCCATTAAAACAGTGGGCAACTAGAACTGTTCTTACTGTGGAGGCGAAATAATGCTTTCCCTTAATTAAAGTTGCTTGTGTATACCCATGTCATTTTTTTGCAGTAAGATTGTCTTCAAATGAAACTGATTTTCTCAGTTCTATCAAGAGGGCCAAGGTTTTCCTCCCGGTTAAGGTTAGCAATGTAGAAATCTTTGAGCCTGAGAGCTTGAACCAGCTGGAAGGAGCACTCTTGTTCATCTCCCCTGTTGTCAGAGTCAACATGGGAAAATTTGTTGTTTAAAAGCCCTATCAGAAAGATGACTTAACCTATCTTTTAATATGTCACAAAAGCCTAGTAAGTGTGACAAAAGGGATGAAAATAAATAAATAAATGCATGTAAGTCATGTGTTATACTGAAATTAATGTCACTGTGCTTGCATTCAGAAGTAATGTGATAAAGAACCCTGGAAAGACATGATTCAATTACAAGAATACCACTCTCACAAACACGTGTAAACAATATTGCTATTTTCACACCTTTTAAACAATCAGTTCTACTTTCACACAGCAGTCTCAATTGGACCTTAATTCCTTAATGCCATAAACAATTTTTGAAGTTTAAAAATAGAATAGGTTAGGACTAGAGAAGTGACATAACATTTATAATTAAACTAATTCTACAATGTAGCAATGCAACTCCCTTTTGTTGGTCTTTTGCTGGAAGATGTGGCAATTAGGAAGTAAGAACCGATAAATCAAACAAAATCCTCCTCTTTACTGGCCAGTTTTCTCTCCAGAATTTCCAGGGATTCAACACAAAAGAAAATTGTAGTGGGCACAAATGAGCAAACAAGCTCAACAGTATAGCAGAGGGGAGAGGAAACTAACTGGTATGTTTAATAACTATTCAGGTGTTACTAGTATTTTATAAAAAGATATGGCACTAAAAGGTCTGGCACTAAAAGATCTTTTCTCATTTTACCTAAACAAGTATTAACATGTTAAACCTTGGGAAAACTTTCTGAAAGTAAGACTAATCAAGCACTGATATAATTTGCAATTTCGGTAGGGTAACAGAAAATTTAGGGGGTAGTGGGTTCTTCAGTTTAGCATTTTCAAAAACAGATAAAATATAAGTCTATCAGGAATTGCTTAAAAACAGTTGGTTCAGCTGTGGCCCATCAGAAGGATTTGCCATTTTCCTTTCAACCCTCTTTCCTACATGAAATTAATTCCAGAAATAGTTTTGCTTCATTTTGAGCAGTTATATAAGGACAGGAATAGCAAAAGTGATTCTTTGACAACTTACAATTGTTAAAATTTGTTTCATTGGTGGCGAGATGTGAAGTGGATTTCTGTTGCAAAGATGGTTTTAGTAATCTAATTATTAGATTCTACCATACATATATATTTTCTAAGTAAAAAAAATGGAGAGTTGTTGTAGCTTGTAGTCAAGAACACTTTTTTCATCTCCTTGCTACTATTGTATCTCTCTTTTCAATTCTGTTTACCTTTCTAATTTGTCATTTAATGTCCAGTTTGATTTAGCAAAAAGCGCAAAGCAACAATATTGTCTGTGGGTCATTCAAGAGCCTTTTAAAAGTAGTATGTACTTTAAAAAAAAGTCCTGAATTTAAATGCTGATGTTATTAAATAAGATTGTGTAATAATCTTGTGTAAAAGCTCTGATTGCTTTTGAAATTAAATTTCCCTGTGTAAATAAAATCCAGTAGATATATATGGTATTCAGTGAAAGACAGGACACGTAGCCCCTTTAAAGCACAGATTTACAGATCTTCTGAACAGATAAGATATCGATCCAAACACTTTGTTATTAGTATTTTTTCTAGTGAGTGGCAAAAATATCCAATTTCACGAGACAAAAATATGACTGTAGATGCACAGCAACACAGAAAAGAAGATGGGGATTTTGATTTATGAAAGAAAAAGGCCACAACAGACAAATAAAATTAAATAGAAGACTACAAAAAGGAAGAAATAAAAGCCTAACGGGTAGCAGGTGGAGTGGACCACAGAAAACAAACTGAAAACAATCGTTTTTTGTTATGCTTTGTTACAAATGGATACAAGAGTTCAGTCAAGTCCTGCTGTTGACTCAGATTTCTGGCAGTAGCTCTATTTGAGGCAGCCAGCACCCCAAATGTCTCTCAATCACAAGTTCTTTATAATGACCGATCAAGTCTGTTATGGCATGAATTATTTATTGAATAGACACAAGGAAAACAGACAGGAAAAAAGACTTCTTGCTACACAAGATAAACAAAAGAAGCACTACTAGTAGGTTCATAAGACAGTGCCTGGTAATAAAGGTGCCTGCATTACAGCTAGCAAAGAAATAGTATCGATTAGGAGCCCATGTAACTTATCAAGGAATGACAGCAGTGTACAGAAGTCTCCTTTCACTGAACTCCTGGAAAAGTAACTCGAGGCCAACATCTCGACTTCCAGGACACCTTCCCACACACTCAGAGAGTGCATAAGAGATTTCTGATTTTATGAAAATTATGGTGGGCTTTAGTATTTTTTAGATATTCTGTGTCTGTCAGTCATGAAGTTTTGCTTATCCTTTCCCACGCATTCAAGGAAGGATGTTTATTGCTAGCTAAGGATGTTTTACAGCAAAGATAATTCACCACAAGGCAAGCTATTCCAGCTTAACTGAGCCACAAATGGAAAAATGATAAGCTTTTTCTGTATCAGGGCTGAAAAGTCCTGTCACATACTTGAAAGAAAAGAGGCAGCCTCAGCCAACTCAACTGCCCCTCTTACTACAGAGTACTGGGCACACAGCTTTAAAACTAAATACCATGGAAAATGTCCAAGTAGGACGGAAAAAATTGTCCCAAATCGACAGGGTTTTGTTTTCTTTAGCCCAGTGGCACTAAAAATTCCTATGAAGATAGACCAAAAAAAAAAAAAAAAATTAAGAGACAGCTAGATACTTAGAAAACCATGTCAAGGGAGAACATTGAACAGCAGGGATCGTACTGCTTTTGTTGTCTTCTATCCTATTCTTAAGCAACTTTCTCAATTCTTCCTTTTCTCTTTCTTTCTTTCTTTTTCTTTCTTTCTTTCTTTCTTTCTTTTCTTTCTTTTCTTTCTTTTCTTTCTTTTCTTTCTTTTCTTTCTTTTGTCATGGTTAATTTTTCAATTTGAAGAGCTACTGGTGTAAAGCATGCTTCATTAGCTTGTGGGAGGTAGTAGTCTCCATTAATTCAGTTCCCACTTCATTTGCTTTGCATACAGTTATAATTAGCCTCAGAATAACTCTGGTAACTTCAGCAGATTTATAGCTTCAATTTTATTCTGCATTTGGCTTTTCCCTCTTGTTTCAATATGTTGTATGAGTTTAAAAAAAAATCAAAAATAACAATTGCTTTAGGGAGTAATTTAAAGTTGCAATTTTAGAGTGACAGTCTGTTTACATCCCTCTGTCTGTTGAGCTACATAAACAGTTAAAACACTAAGCTTTACATAATCTCCAATCATGTTTTCTTACAAATAGGCAGAAATTCACACTGATGTGCATTCTCTGAAGAAGCAATCCTATGCCATGTATGCCAATCCCCACCAGAGTGGATGTGGCAGCACAGTAACACACCCCATTCCCCATACTACTCTGGGCTCAGGAAGGAACAATGTCAGTCTTTTAGTGATATCCTATAGTCAAAACAGGATTTGGTCTGTCCCTTGGGGGCATACTCCTGTAGTAAGGATACACACAGAGCACTACACAATTCAAGCTGCTTTATGTAGGCTGTCAGGGCAGCACTGCTATTTCAAGAAGGGCAAAGTTAAAGACAACTGAGCCACAGCATCTTCTGACACTTTTGTAAGGTTGATACCACAGAACCACAAAATTGTTAGGGTTGGAAAGAACCTTTGGAAATCGTCTGGTCCAACCCCTCTTCATATTCACATACAAACTGTGTCAGTGTATTTAGTACATCAGTCGACCCCTGGCCAAGCTGACGATTGATTTCTTCTTGTGGCAAAAGCACAGTGCTTTTTGCTATAGCACCGCTATACTGACCCATATGGAGTAAGAGGAGGGAAATTAAACCCTTCAGAAAAGTTCCAAAACTTTATAGAAATTATCATTTTCTTGGCACATGCCAAGGTACCACAACCAAGAAAGATGCAAACACTTCCAGGAAGAAGCCACAGCCTCCACTAAGGAATACCTGATGTTGTAAGAAAGTTTAAGTGAAAAACATGTGGTAAAAATAAGGTGTCCAGTCCCTCCACAGACACCATTTGAGAACTGAACAGGGCAGCACAGGACAAGGGTAGGGGTTATAAATGCAGTGTTAAGAGCAATGCTGCAAAGACTGCTGTTTTCCTGCCTTAAATACAAGTCACTCACAAAACTCTGGAATCTGTGTGCATCCACAGTGTGCTTAGCCAGCCTGAACTGTCTGCAAAGTGCTCCAGTATTTCCCAAAGAAAATCAGAAACCTATAGTTTAATGCTCTGTAACTCTTATACTTCTCCCTTATTTCAAAAGCCAATTAGCAGACACCATCTAAAACAGAATCAGGCTGTGAGGAAGTTCCCCCAATAAATTGCCAGCAGTTCAGATAATGGTAAGAAGGAAGTAAAGTGATATTATAACTGTTGGTAACCTGCCAAAATCCTATTAACTTTTCTGCGTGGACTACTAAGTTGTGCCTTCTTGCAGCAGTCCATATGCTGACTCTCATATCTTGGAGAACAACTCTCCCCCATGGTTAGCCAGCATGGGATCATTCTACTGAGCCAGAATGGTGATGTTCCTGGCTCACTCCACAGGTTTCTAAGAAAAATGTTTTATTTGCTCTTCAGCACCATCTTCATGACAGCTCAAAAGTTAGACTCTCAAGGATGTGATCAGTCCACATCACTGCCAATAGATGAGCACCTGGCAAGCCCAAGCCCAACACTCAAGTAGTATCCTTACATCTACAACCCATAGGTAATTTCATCCTGCATGCTCACAGAAATGATTGAATGACATGACTTCAACAGCAGACTACCTTGCAGAACAAATTGTTGATGGAAATCTAAACATGCAGAAAATTCAGCTGACTTAGTTCTTGTAAGACTCCTGGCAGAGCCTCATGAGCCGAAAGTCTGTTTGAGCAGCTTGTGCTGATCAGACTTCAGACAGGCCCTGGCATCTGGAAGGATATGAGAACAGTCTATTTTCCATGAAACTTGGGTCATCTGTCCCTGATGGTTGATTTTGTGATATCATGCCTCCCATGCAAGAGTCTTCCCTGAGACAACTAGTTAAATAATTTTATATTATATTGGACCTGCTTCATTGTGAGCACAAAAGAGAGTCAAGCTATGTCATTGAGGAGATGGCTATGAAATAATTTGTGATCAGTTTTGATGTAGAAATCTCAAGAGTTGCTCATAGGTCTGCACAAACACAATGATCAAGAACTGGGAAAGCTACCATATGAGGAAAGTCTGAGAGAACTGGGTTTGGTCAACACTGAGAAGAGAAAGGGAGACCTTATCACCGTGTTCCAGTATTTAAAGAATGTCTAAAAAGCCTTTTTAGAAGGAGTCACGTGGAAAAGAGATGGGGCAATGGGTAAAACTTACTCATGGGATGATTCCAGTTGCACACAGGAGGAGTATTTTTCACAATAAAAACAACATCTATTGGAATTATCTTCCCAGGGAAGTGTCAAATTCCCCAATACTGGACACTTTTAAGGTTTGGTTGGACGAGTGCTGGGTCATGTCTAGACGGTGCTTATGCCAGAAAAGGTTGGATCATATGATCATAGAGATTCCTTCCAATGTGATATTCTATGATTATATGATATTAAAATAGATGTTTTAAAAATAGAAAATATATAAGACTGTAGATGAGAGTACATCTTATGTCCCTTCAAATGCTGGGAATTGCTCCATGGATGGGTTCTGTGTGGCACACCATAGGAAAATCTATTTGGTGTCCATTTGGTGCTTTATGAAATCAAGGTGACATTCAGAGAGAGGCCTGTATCATCTCTCCCCCCAGGTTCTTTTCCACCCCCCAAGCAGAACATTCATCTAGACAACAGTTCCTAAAGCACAGCTGTGGCTCTTGGAAATTGTGCCCTACTATAATGATTTTCCTGTGCAGGAAGACCATTCTCAATGACACACTTGGCACACAGTCAGAGGCTGCTCTTTGCAGGAGAACAGAAATGCCTGAAACCAATTTGAGAGACTTTATTTCCTGGGCCTGCAGGAGCTGGAACAGCCCTGTGTCAGTTTTCAGAGTGGTGATCCTCTTTTTATCATCCCAATTATCCATCACACAAATGGAGAGGTCTTAGGTGAAGTATCTAAGGTTACCCATACCTCAGTCTGTTGCAGAACCTTTCTTCTATAAACAATAAAATATATCATGGCAGACCTAGCAGGATATGGGGACTAATTGGTGAAAGAATCCACATTTTAAGCTAGAGAAAGCTTTGCAAAATTTTTATTAATATTTGAAAAATACTATTTCTCCCTTCTTAATGCATTAGTAATATCTCTTTTCATGTTTTCTAGTTAGAGCATAACAGTGAGATGCACAAAGCCATAATCAAATGTTTTTAGCTGAATTTTCTCCACCTTTCCTAATTATTTTTCCCTTTAAGTATTCAGTCAAAAGATTTTAAAAGTTGCCTATAATAAGGTGAAGGCTGCAGCAGTAATTGACTATCCCTGCGTTTTTTGAGAGATGCAACAAATTGCTTCAAAAAAAAATACAAGTGATGCTGTAAAAGTTCCAATATCTGGAAAAGGATCCGTGTTGCTAGTTGCCATGAATAGTCTCTAATTATACCGAGAGTCTTAATACCAAGAACAGGGGTTTTCATGGGATGGTGGGCTGCAATCAAATGCACACAGTGAATTCCAGTTCCAAGAAGTTAAAGATGCATTGAAAAGTCATAATGAAGGGTACAATTGGAAACATTTATCAGTGATTCTGTTCCAGCATGAGCCAAGCAATTGTCTGAAATCACTGGGAGCTGGTCTGTTGGCTATTCAAAATCTAGATTGAAGAGCTGATAGAGCTTGCATATAATTTTTTAACAACTTAAGCTTTCCGACTTCAAACCAATGGGAGTGCATGCTGCATGATTGAGAGGAGCTTTGACTAAGTACATCCAAATTCTGCCATTATATCCTCTCATAGTCCAGATTTTGAACAGTTCAAGCCTGATTTCCCATGCTGAGCAGACAACAGTAACACAAGTGGAGGGCTCGGGACGATTCTACTTCTTTTTCGTAATTTAACATGAAGCAGAAAAATAAAAAAAGAAATTTGGACCCAGATCCCCATGGCCTCTCAAAACTTTTGTAGTTGGGCTTTGTCAGCAGAAGGACTCCAGCCACATTCTCCCATGTGTTTTCCAAAAGTGTCATCAGGAGCCTGAAATAATTACATTGCCTTCGCCACCTGAACATACAATTCTGTAATCATCTTACCCACTTCATGCTTTCTTTTTTTGTTGCTATAAAGATCTGTTACATGATGAATAAGTACAATACTACTGTAATTCTTCTGTCAATTGAAAGCATCAATCTGAACACAGTTCCTTCGTAAAAAATCACCTTTTAAGATTAAAAAGTGGTCTCTTTGAAGTGGTCATTAATAAAGAAACTTTAGTGTAAGAAAAAGATGGAGATAATATTTGGGATGTCATCAACTGAATGTATCTCTTAATCAAGAGATACAAGCAATGGATATACAGGAATGGAGGTTACCCAATACTGATCATCATTTAATGGAAAAATCAGTGGACTGATCATCAAGGATTATTATCTAAAAGATGATTAAGTTTCAGCATTTTTAAAACATGAAAGAAGGAGGGTTACCTATGGTGACAGAAAGCTTTCACTTCTGCCCAGACAGCTAAAAGCCTCCTACTACACAATTTTTCAGCTGTGATGAGTTGAATTCTAAAAAGCCTTTCTAAGAATATTGAAACTAAGAATAGTCTAGAGAGAGTCTGAATAAAGCTCTCAGGAAGCCCTCCCTTGACCAAAAATTCTTTCCTTCCCTTTCAGCCTGTCCAGATGCAGCTGAGCCCCTCTTCTGGCTATGCTGGGCTAAGGTGTCCTGAAAGAGGGGATGTAGCACGCAGGGACCAGTTCAGTGCCAAAAGTCACCTATCATTCTTCCCCAAAGCCTTGCAAAGTGCTCTTTCTCTTAGAAGGGCAGGCAGAACACCGCCTTTATAAAAGCCAAATGATAGATCAATGTTCTTTCAGTCTGAAATTAAAATCCATGTCAATTGTAATGGCAGAAATATATGTTTTAAATTGGACTCAAATTGCTTTCAGCAAAAAGAAAGCATCATGAGTACATTGAAGTTTCCAAAAACATGGAAGCTGCCAACATCAGAAACCCCTGGAGTGCAGTAGAGAACAAAAGATTCTCCTCCATTGAATTTTGCCTGCAGAAAGCCACTGCAGCCTGGAGTGGCTGGATGTGTGGAAAGAATATATTTTTAAATGAGCATTAGTACCTGAGTAGGTCCAAATACAAACATAAAAAAAGGCTTCATATTTCAAAAACCATGGAAGTGAACCATTCATTTTACAATTGAATGCAACCTAAATTACAAAGTCGTAGATTTTTGCCCTGCCAGGATTCAGCTCTATAAGTGCTTAATCAGTCACCCTAACAATAGGACAAGGCTGAGAACTGCTTTGCTTTCTTGAGGGATTATGTTGTTGGCATTATGCTGTAATGACACAACAAATTCTATAGACAAATTTTGCTGCAAAAGCAATTTCTCCGATTTTCACCTTAAGAAAACCTGCACAGTAATTAACTTCACAGCAGTTTCATTTGGCAAAGTAACACAGCACGTAAGATAAAATATTCATTAATAACAGATTATGAAAATCGTAGTTAAACAATGATCAGCTAATGTGATAGCTAACAGCTATAAGGATATATAGGACTGTAAGAATACACAGGACATGGTTCTTCAAAAAAACCAAAATATTTCAGACTAACAGTGTTTGAGGGATTTTGGAAAGAATAACTCTAGTAAATTGCAAAGAACCCTCTACAAAATGGATTTCCAGGGTGCAATGAGCACTTTTCACAAAATTTTTACCCGTACAGAACACTTCCAAGAATTATATCATTGATAATTTCTCCAAAAGCAAGTAATATATTTCTTCTAAAGATATCAAGGACCAGTCAATGGTTTCTTCTCAGTGAAACTCAAACTGCAAGGAAACAGAATTGCATTACAAATAAAACCTGATCATGATATATGGTGGAATATAGACGGAAATCACTGATAACTGTGCTAAATCAAGCCTTTTTTTTCCCATCTTAAAGCTTTAATCTTTTACATTCTTTCACAATCCTCTTAATTTCAATTTTTTGTTGATTAATGGTTCCAAACCAAGACAGAAACAAAACAGAAGTCTACTAACCATGTTTGACTGTGATAAGGTTCATTTTTCTCTTCTCCTTTCTTTGCAGTATCAAAATTTGCTAACTGATTTCTGCTAGAAAGAGAACTTGAAGCTCAATGGACCTCCAGTCTAATGCTTCAGCTTTCATATGTTAAACACCTGCAAAACCTTTTAGTCAGGAAAGAAAACAAAGGCAATAGGAATATTTTGTCCCAAGCTGGTTTTTTTAAAACTGTGTAGCTCACCTTTCATAATTATTCTACCCATGCAGCCTGAATTGTGATGGGGAATAAACCAGAAGCAGTGAATTGACAAGTCTTTTCTGAAAAGGAATGTTAGAAACAAACATATATGATCTCCAGAATGCAGAAATACATTTTGATAAGGATAAAAACCTACTTTAAGGAATGTAATCTCTTACTTCCCAAGGGATCAGATTTTCCAAGGCATGAGTCTGAATATGAGGTCAAGCTTTCTTTGGTCCATGGATAAAGCCAATACAATCTAAAATGCCTACGAGATACTGAGCTTACCAGCCACAAAAGCATCAATGTAGATGCTCATGTCAACAGATCCTGCCTTCCATGTCCAAAACCTGCACAGACTGGCAGTATTACACAAGATCTATAGGAGAGACATGCATTCAAATGGTAAGCTATATAATATAGAGCTATAAATGAGCCATGAATATAGGTGTTAGCACTTTTGGGTGAGGAGAATGACTCTCCAGCTTCCCTTGGCTGGGAGCAGGATCCAGCTACCAGCACCACAGTGTGTCCAAGATTTCACAGGACATCTGAGACACTTCCACAGAACATGATGCAGGACTCACAAGGGATCATTTCTTCCTGGAGAGGCTGCTCAAGCCCAGGCAGCAAATCTTGCACAACTGAGTAGAACAGTTGCTGTTACAAGGTAGCTGAATCCCACACTAGAATCTTCATGCAGGAGTTTGGACAGCTGGAAGGTTTGTGGACAATTAAAATAAGGAGGCTTTGTTTCGAATTAAGTGCCAACATAAAGGTCTGCATGGGAACCCAGCTTCCCCAAGTTTCAAACAAGCTCAAAGGGTTCTAATTCATACTATAAATCTATCACCGGAGTCCCAAATAAGAAAACAAAATGTTCATAATGAATAAATTTAAACCTCAGTTCCCAAACTTCTATCTGGCATTCATGCCAATTGTGTATCCTGTCAAAGAGAGTCATCTCTGTCTCCAACTGTGCATCTAGTGTTTCTCAGCTAGTGATGTATGAAGCCTTCTTCTTTTTTTTTAACCATGAAAAAAGAACTGTTGTTAATCGCATTAGAACCAAACACATCCTTTTATTTTTGTTTCAAAACTTCTAGTTGCAAAAGGAGAAAAGAAAATTTTACAATCATGCAATAAAAAATAGATTTTGCTTACTGACACCAAAAGTTTTGTAGGTGGTATTGAAAGGACAAAGTCTGTTCAAATCCTTCTTCAGACAGCAATTCCAGCTGCAAGGGCAGAGAGTACTATCTGTAGGCATTTAGAACAGTTGCATGTGATAACTGTAATCATATCACTCCTTAAATCCTGTATATTGAGGAAAACAAATTGAAAAAAATCACTAAAGGAAACATAAATATGCGCTTACTCATTGGGGTTTCTAGGAACTCACATAGTCACCTTTCATCACATACACACTTCAGTTACGTTTTCAAACATGAAATAAAAAACATTAGAAGTGACTATTGTCTAGGTAAGAGCCACTTCTAACAGCAGAAGAACATTACTAGTACATACAATATACAACTGTTTTGGATAGTGAGAGCTAAATTTCCCATTGGGAACATGGGATGAATATGGATTCATATTCATCCCATATCTCATCCTTATATAAACTACTAACTGGAATCCTTATTATCAGAAACTACCTACTGTCTTTTACAGCTAGAAGTATCCAAGAAATCTGCCATTTTCAAAAGAAAATGAAAGTTTAATTAAAAAAGCAGAATAGAGGGATAGTTTACATTTTTAATATACCCATCAACTTTTCTGAATTATCATCAGAATACCATCCCATGAGAATAAAAAAAAATCCCTTTTTTTTAAAGCAAATAGTGAAAGGGTATTAAAATCACCTGCAACCAGCCAGCCAGCTGTATCTTGATGCTTTTACAGCCTACTACCAAGAGAAATTTGCTGCTACACTAGTAAAGGATTCCCAGAGGTATTCAACTGATCTTCCTAAAATCACCTATACCCAGTATAACAGTAGAAATCAACAGCAAAGCAGTGGAGAGTCCAGACAATGGGAAATATTAGGTTTCTAAGCCTTAACCAACATTTGAATTTCATCCAGCTAAAGACAGAATAGTGCAGAAATGAACTCCACTCCACTCCAAGGGCAAGTAGCATCATTCTTCCCGAGAAAAGAAAAGCAGAATGGATTTACTCCAAAGGGAGTTAATCTCAACAGTTGTGCCTACTGATAGCTAACATGAGAATTAGGGCAAGCCCTCTAGCCAGGAGGCACAGAGAGAGTTGACTCTGGCAACTCTGCTAAAAATTAGCAACTGGACATCAAAGGAGAATTTCTATCTGCTGAGAGAAGATCATAACTCACACTTAGATTTAACCACGATATTCTGCAATCTTTTCTAATGGAAAAAAACATGCAAACAAACTAGAATGAGATTTATTCCTTTATCAATGTATTGCCTGATCTTCTTCTTGGCTGGATTCTTCCTCTTCATCCCCAAAATCAAATGCCATGCTAATAACATTAAAAGCAAAAGATCTAATAGACTATTAATGAAAAGAGAACAGAATGAAAGGGCATTGCATAGCCAAGATAGGCAACATGTTGAGCAACAAGAGGCAATTCTACTAAGTGCAAAGATAACATTTATTCAGTCTTATCTAAAGAGAGCTTTCATTTATTTTCAAACTCCCAAAATTAAATCATTCACCATTTGAATGAAAGAGCTGATCAAGAGTTTCCCAGCTTCAAAACATGAAGGACTAGCAAAGATCTGACATTTGAAACTGCCAACCACACAAGGATGTTTGACAGCACTCAAAAGTGTCTGGGATACTTTACATAGGGTTGTTGGGGGCAGACAGGATGTGTTTAGATTTTGAAACTTTCAGTCTTAAATGCAACAAATTTTCTGTGAGCTTTACATGGAAGAAAATCACATTCATAACTTGTGTGNAACCCTAATCATGCACTGCAACAGTGAAGGTCTTGAGATTCAATGTATCCAGGTATTCTTCCCGTCCCAAAACCAGGTACCAGCTTAGGTACACTTTCAAGTACCTTTTTTTCTAAACTTTCCAATAACACAAATTTTCTTCTTCTCTATTAAGTAAACAGTCTATAAAGATTTCACTCTGTTAAATCAGTTATGATCTCAGGTTGAAAGACATCATCTTTGACACTTCTACTTTTACTTGTGCATCTTCTCTTTTTTTACATATACATGGAGTTATGTAATTATTTTTCCTGAGAAAAGAAAAGTTGGCCTTCAGCTGTTTGGCTCTTTTCAAAGTGTATTTGCACATTTCATAAGCACATAAGGTTGAGGGGTTTAACACAGTACATAAGCCATTTCAGTTCTGAATATTACTAAAATCTGAACAAGAGATGATGGGGTTTTAGCTTATCAAATATCTTTCAAAAAGGGCTCAGTATAAAAATAACCTGTAACTGTTGGACTACATCATTGGAAAGACTGTCCCCTATGCAGATGGAAAGACCAGATCAAACAAGCTAAAGCTGACTTCTTCAAAGCTGAGTGACCAATCATCCATGGGCCTCTGTGTGCCCAGTATGCAGCACAGAAACTAAAGAAGCTCACTGTGAAAAAGTATGAACAACTACAGACACAAACATAATGCCCATTTCTGTTCTATTAACCAATTGTCTCCTGCCCTTGAGACCAGATTTCTTTATCGGTCAAAGGCAAGGCTGGAGAATAGCTGTAATTTTGGATTGCTTACCACCTGTATGCAAACACACAGAAGTCAGTCAACAGAGGTATTTACTGAGATACAGAATATTGCTTCAGCTGAGCGGATCCAGACACTCAACACTTCATGCAGGTCGCAGTGCTAACAGAATTCTGAGGAAGAAGGTGCTGCCCAGCCCTGAAGAGAAGTAGCTGAATTTTGTGCAGGCACTGGCTAGTCAAGCCATAAGCATTTGACAGAAACATAGTTCAGAACAATTTGGTTTTCCTCTTTGGAGATGGACAGTGCTGGGCCTTCTCAATCCATTTTGCCCCCCAGTTTTGCAGTATGTAGAGCTGATCACATCCCCAGCCTGATATCTTTAGGCATTTTCAGTCCTGAGCTCATACTGGAGAAGTTTCTGCATACTCCATATTCAATGCCATTTAGTGGCAGGGTGACTGGATGGATGAGACTCGGCAACTTTGAGTAACCTAAGGGCAGTCCAGAAAAATGGCAACAGATGAAACAAGTGTGCCCCTAATGGTTTACCATTCTGGTGTCCATGTGCTGGTGTGAGATTAGCCTGAGCTATTGAGCACCTTTTAAAATACACAGTTCTGCATAGATCTGGAGCTGCTGTGAAGAGGACAGGATCCTTTCATGTAGAATGTTTATCCAGACATAACACTGCTCCTGTAACAAACTAGATTGCACATAGCCACATACTTCAAATTCACCTTCTGGGGCATGCACAGATGAGCAGATGCCAGGAACACTGCTAAACTAGCAGGTTTCCAGTCATATATTTGAACTCTCAAGAAAGTTTTTGACATCCTTAAGGCAGCCTGATTTTTGTCTTCTAGCATTTTCCAACATGTGATTAAGATATTTATAATAACATGTTCCAAAGCTTCACTGAAATTCTTGGGAGACCTTATATTAACCAGGAATGCATCACCAAAATTGATGCGTTGGTCATCAACATCTGCAGCTCCCTGAAACAGTGTGCTCTGAGCTTCTTGCCATCTCAGTGCAACAGAAATGGCATCATGCCTGGGGAACTGGAAAACAGTATAAAATGCCACTGCGGAAGATGTGTTCAATTGTTCTTTAAAATCATCAAAGGCATGCTTGTGCAATTTATCCCAGATGGCCACAAAGTCTCTTTTATGTATTTCATAAAGAACTCATTCCTCTGAGGAAACAGAAGGTTGGAATTTGGTACACATTATTGCGTTATCAGAGATCCACAGAAATTTGGATGTACTAGTGAATAGTGGCACTTCATCTACACATTTTGTCTTGTCTCTACCATCACATTTATCAATCACATGTCCAAACTACTAAGACAAGATTTCTCACAGCACGTTTTGCTGTCTTTAAGTTTAGACTTGTAGCTGCATTTATTTCAAAGCTTTTTTCAACATTGCATTACATTATTTTTATCTCCTGATAGAAATAATGAACATAATGAGTGCTAAATTTCAGTCCTATCAGAATTTTGTTTCATACATGTTATGTTGAACAACTTCTTCCTGTTCTTGTGATGATGAATGGCAAATAGCAAAGGGATCACTGAACTAAAAACTGGTCATTTTGATCTGATCAGGACAGGGTAAAATTTGGAAGAATACATCATCTGTGTCTGCTCAGGAACTTTGGTCTATCTACTGTCAACCTACTCACCACTTATCATCAGGGGATGTCTCCTCCCCTAAGGTGCAAGAACAGCTTTCTTGATTTCTTTGCTTTTATTGTATGCTACCATGCTGTAGCAAACACTGATTTGTCACATAGTTTATCTTATGCCATGCTTGCTCTCCATCTCAGTACAGATTTCCTTGCTTTTGACTATCTTTGACTGTGACCTCCTTAGGACAATTCTCCTTCTTCCAACGAAATCTGTGTTAGCTGGATTTGAAAAAAGCATCTGTGATTACCATCATCTTACCCTCCTCTTGTATTTTGTGAGGTTTCACTTGTGCATCTCTCCTTCTCTTCTGTCTTTGGTAATCGTTTGCATATAAGCCTAAACTTCCTTGTAGGACAGAGAATGTGGAGCAAATTTCAAGCTATCTCCTTCCAAGGAGTCTTCCATCTGGGTTATTTGCATTCAGTATTACTCTGCACTTTTCTAGATAAGCATTATTAGCAGTTTTGCTTTCTTTCCTGTTGCCTGAAGATGCTGGGTGTGCATCCAACCGCTATCGTATTTCAGGTTTATGTGTCCTCAGAAAGACACATGAATTATCTGCTGATTAGGCACTTATAAACCTTGTCTGCCCGTTCCAGGAATGAGACTGCCTGTACTAACAGTGTTAAAGCTATAAAGACAGAATTGTTAAAGCAGTTTGGGAGAAAACAAAGGAGAAGAATTTCACAAAAAAATACCTCTCTGGAACTCCTAGTTTTTACTGTCCAGTATTGACTCTAATGTAATTTTATTCTTCCATCTCTCTATATATAATTTATGTGAAGATGGGAAGAACTTAGACCAAGTCAGTGTTGCCATAGTCAGATGTATCTGTTGGTGAGAGACCACTAATCTTTTCACCTCTCTGTGGCTGCTTAAGAAGAGTTTCTTTCTTTATCCATGCTTCAGGAGCCCTTATGGAACATGAGGTTGTATTCAGAAATCCTAGCAATAAAAATATTTTCTATTCCACCTCAGAAGCCAGCAAATATGAAAAGACTAATTGAAGGACATAGAGATTTCAAAGCCTGATACCATTCCATATTGTCAGCAAAGTTAAGCTAGACATCTATTTTCTAAGATCCTTACCCCAGTTAAAACAGCATCTTATAATTTTGGGAGTTTAACACAGAAGACAACACATGACCCAGTACATTTGATAATAAAAGCACAATATACTTAAATGACAATAAAATGACAGCTACATAGGAGGTATTTGTCCACCACTGTTTATTTAATAAGTTTCGATTCATTTTCCTGACTATAAATGGGACTTATTACTCCTCTGTTATGCACAGATTTTATAATACAGAAGATAATACGCTGCAAATCTCAGTATCTTTGTGTTCTTCTGAAGACATCCCAAGCAAATGATTTTCATTTCAGACTATTTCACTCTGCACTTTCATTGCTATGAGGGCTTTGTAATGATCACAAAATGTTTACTCAAGCAAAATAAAACTAAAAGTTATCTAAGATACCCAGAAGTCTACCCTTGAAACTACCCAGAATACTACCCTTGAAAATGTGTGTTATATACACACTACCATTAGCAACAGAAACATGACAGATTTTCAGGTGCAGAAGCAAGATATTCCTCTTTCTCTAGCTAATAATAGTCAGCTTAATTTTTAAGCCAAAATCCATATCAAAATTGTTCAAAACATAACCTACCATCCTCTGAACCTTTAACCAGACCTGTTAACATAGAGGTTAATGACTGTGAGTTCTTTAGATACATACTGTTTCAAGGTTTGTTATTATACAGCAATAGCAACAATTCATAGACAAGCAATACCTGAGATGTTACTACAGTTGTTAAATTTAATTGCTTTCAATCCTTGTTAAAGACAATTCAATATATGCTCAACACAAAAATAGATATTGGACACTAATATTGTTTTAAAAATAGGTTCCATGTCCAGATAAATTATTTGTGAGCATGCTGCAAGAACTGGGTTTGTGAGTGTTACCCCAGTGTAGAAAAGCTATATTAAGCCTTTAAATATTTCACAATAAATGTTTATGAAGATAACAGTGACAAAAGAAGAGGTCACAACTTCAGTGTCCAAGCTATGTCTTCATAAAGATGTCTAAACTCACATAAAGAAAAACTCCCTTATATGACATCTTTGAATATTCCTTTGAAAATGAAATTTACCCTTTTTAGAGTTAATAACTATGGAAACAAAATCATAAAGTTGAAAAATAATATAAGAAGGGTAATAAAATGACCTTACTAACATGTATATAGCAGAGGGATGCTGAAGTGAAGACTGAACAAAGAAAGGAGACAGCAGCAAGTAAACATTCTGAACAAATCAGCCATTAAAACCACTACTGAAAATGCTGTTGTTTTGTTTTCCCTCCAGCATAAAATTTCACTCCTGAAATATGCTGTCTTCTAGTAGTAGTACAGTTTCTAAAACCTATACGCAATAATTTGCTTGGCAGTCACAATTTAGTGATCCATTAAAGACTTATCTTTAGGCTCCAGTTCCCTGAACCCATCAATCAGAGCTAAAGCAATAAAACCTTGCTGAGGGCAGAAGATTTGGGGCTCATTTTGAGAGCAGCTGAGCACCCTCAACTGTCAAAGTCATAGGTACAGGTCCCCAGCACAATAAAAAACCCTACTTCCCACACTCTGTATGTTTCCCTCACCTGCACTGTCACTGAGCAGAGAAAATCTGCTTTAGTGTATTTCTCAGTAAGTCAGCTCTCACATTTCCACGAGTAATATGCATGCCAGTGTGTTAGGATCAGAATCAGTAGTAACATATTTTTCTTGGTCACAGTAAAGGATTTCCTAAAACTACAGTAGACAAGGAAAGAGCCAAGAGGAGACAATAAAGTTGTACTATCATGACAAGGAGTGTTAAGGAGAAGCTGGACAGTCACTTTCTCTTGCCATTGAACCAACATTCTTCTAGGGAGAATAGCTGCCAATGATCCATGAAGAAACTCACTTCAATAACATTGAAACTGTGTGGGTTTACTGCAGGGTTTGAATTTTCATTAGGGAGAGTTGGAATGACATGTTCATCTGTATTTCAAATCGTCTTTTTCTTCCCTATAGATTTAGATCTGTTTATGTCAAGGATATTGACGCAAACCAGTTTGGACATACACACTGAAATTCAGATCCAAATTTCATATCTGAAATTCAGATCCAGAACTAAGAATTGCTGTTCAGAGTTCGAAAATGTCTGAATTTAGCTATTTTATTCAGTATATGCATGGTTCCAGACCACCCCAAGTAGGAACTGACCAAGCTGAATGTGTTTCACCAAGCTACCAGGTGCTACACCGAGGCTGAAAATCTGTTCTGGTCAACTAGCAAACTTTTCTGAACAAGAAGCTGGAATGTGATTGCCAAAACTCCTAAGATGCACACAAGATAAGTGTTGCCAGCTCCCCCACTCTTCCTATTTATCTCCTGACAACAATATTTTTCTTCAAGCTACAGTTCCTGAAATGAATGTCCCAGTTTTCATTTAAAAAAACCCACCAAAACAAACCCAAGAAAAAAAACAACAGAAACCTTACAGATTTCTAGCTCTTTCTGTGGCAAGGAAAAGTTGGAAAATGAGACTTCAGAAGGCCTGAACATTTTAGAAACCCCAAAACAAATATTATTTGAACGTATTTTATTTGGATTAAAGAAAGTTACTAAAAGTTAATCTGGGGAATCTGATACCCTGTTTTTTAATGTGCAAGAGTGGTAATGATGAGAAATACACAGAGGGTCCCTAATACAGGTCAGTGGGACACCAGGAGAGATGCAGAAGTTTTGTCTTTTCTCTGCAAGAATTGCTCTAAACTATCAGTAAAAATTGCTACTGGGAAGGCAATTGCTGTGACTTGTCTTCATGTTTTATTTTCCTTTCAGAACAGTGAAAGGCATGCATGGTAGGCCTGTGTGTAGAGCTTGCATAATATAAGTAAGAAGTATAGCCCTAGCTGGAGACTAGCTGGAACTCATTGATTAGCTAACACATGTGGAGATGGCTGCAAAGGGGCATAAAGTCACAATTTATTACCACCCAGCAGAACTATAAAGACACCAAACTCAAAGACAAGTAATTGTTTGGTCTCTTGGATACCAAATGCCAGGGTAACAAGAAGAATGAAATGGAAAATCCTGTAGATAAGGGGAAATGTGATTTAATTGGCAATACTAAAATTTAAAAAGAATATTTCTTATGATTGGAATGGTAAAATCATTGGGATAGGCCTGAGGAAAAAAAGGTATCAGTGAGTGATGTGGTGTGCTACATGAAAGAAAAAGCATTTCTTGTGGGGTAAATGAGGACACTGAGCAGCAGGTTCTGCACATATCAGTTTATGAATTTATGTGTAAAGGAAAGTCAAGACAGTCTAATAACAAGGTGTGCCCCAGACCACTGAAACAGCCTGGTTAAGAGGGTAAATCCATCTCCCATAATGAGAAAAACTAAAAGCTGTATACAGAGGAGTTTTGGTTGGACAGGAGACCACAAGCAGCCAATGGCAAACAGGATTAGAGTTGCTTGCAGGTACAGAGGATAATGGCCCAGCACAAACTCCAATACAGGACTTACACAAATGAGGTTTGCTTGAGCTGAATTGGTGGACTAGAGGAATGAATTGGTCACATGCCTGTGATAGGAGCTGTTGCCTATTACTAGCAGTCAAACTGAGTTAAGAGTACTCAGGGCATCACTGTCTCCTTGTTAGAAGTTCCTCCAGATGAATCCCGAAATTATTACAGATCACCAATTGGTTTCAACAGTAATCAAGAGTACAAGTCAAGCTTTTGTTGAAATCAAAGCATTTGTTTATTTTGTTTTATCTTAACTCACTGTGGCAAAATATGGCTGCCCCTCTGAAACAGTCTTTAAAGAAGAACCACCTCATTAAGCCTGATCTATGCATCCCAATGTCAGCTGTGCCTTTGTTAAATCTTTTCAGTATCACATGGAGCATGTAGGTGGTGTGCATGCCCTCGCAGAAAGCACTGGAAGACAGAAATAGAACAATCTCCATTTTGGAAATGTGGCTGCTGATAATCAAACCAAAGAGGGAAAAAAAAACGAGGCAGAGTGCAAAACTCACAGCATCAGATAACACCTAGAGATCTAGGGATGCTGTTGGGAGAAATAGCTTGATCTGACAGATCTGAAAAACCTGTGACACATCCCAAAATCTGTATATGCTGTTGATGTCCATGTGAGGTGAACAGGGCTTGAATCTCACTCCATCGACCCTATATGCTCCTTTCTGATACCAGCAGGAGAGCCTGAGAGAGGCAGCTGAGACATGGTTCTGTGCCATAAGATAAGGAGAAGCTTTTCCAGTCTTGTCAAATGATAACCTGAATCTGTGTTACAGTAAAGAGGTTGTTTTACTAATCTGGAAAGCCCACAGCATTGCAGGTTCACACACCATCACTAGTCATATTCTGTTGGGGTGGTCTCATAGATCTCCCAGCCTTGGCTTATGCAGAGTTAAAAGCTTCCTTCTTAAGCAGCATTTTCAAGAGATAATTACATGAACTTTTTTTTTTTTCTGGGTATATATAGTTCTAAAATAGGTGGGCATGGCATTCCTTTTTTTCTTCTTCTATTTAGATTGCAATAGAAAATGGCTATGCAAACTCTGGAAGCCATAAACCAGCTTATCCTAAGACATTTGGGATTTTATTTTGCCAATTTGTATTCTTAAGTACCATCTCCAGGCAGAAATTTGAGAAGAATGCTTTGTGTTTGGTTTATTTCGTCACAAGGTAGATATGGATTGATTTTGTTAAACGTACTTATCTTACTTCCATAACACCTTCCCTTTAACATGCCCAAACTGGAGTTGCCCCATAAAACAGAAGTATGAAGGTTAAAAGCCATCAGTAACAGGAAGAGACAGTGAAAAAAAAATTACCTGCAAGTTACAAGTTTCTGGGGAATGCTGGAGAATTCACACAGCAATTCACAGTCATTAACTCCTTCCTCTGCTGTAAGTGCATTTGATGAAGTTCCAAGAAGTATGTCAAGGTCACATTTACTCAATTCTAATGAAGCAAAGCAAAAGTCACAATTTGTTAACTATCCACTGGGAATAAAAGTGTAATTTTTTTTAACAGCTAAGTAATTAAAAAGGCAAATGTGTTCCATATTGCGAGAGTGTTACTATATTAGATAAGGGAATGGTTCATAACCATGTGACACTGTTAATATGACCAAAAATTATCTGGTCTCCTAAATTACTATATTTCCCTTAGCAGAATGTTAATTTCAGTTTAGTAATTTTAATTGCACCAGTATCTGACCGCTTAAAATTTCATTTAATGTCTTTTTTAAGTTGCTCCTCTTTGAATTTCTTTTCTTCCTACTCAGGGTTCTGTTTATTTAATTAGGAGTAACTTATGCCAGGTTGTGTACTGACTCTCCATGATTTTTTTAAAAAGCAATTTTTTTCATACACGCCATACTCTTGAAAGAGTCACTATAAATAGCAGAAAGAATTTAAAATCCAGTCTCCCTTGAATGGAAGATCTCTCTCTTCAAGAGGCAACATGATCTAATAGTTTCATGGCACTACATGTTTTTGCTTGATTCCGTCCCCCTTCCTCATGCTGATTAAAAATGTCTTTTGTAAGCAGTGCCACTGAAATCAGTGTAAGAGGAAAATAATCTATTTTACTTAGTCATCTGTTTTTCACAATGGTGGAACCACAACATGGCTACTTTATCCAGTGTGGAAATATAGTAGGAGACAGTAATTACATAACTTCTCCTTTTCTATTAGTTCTGCTACTAAAGTTACAAAATAGTTTTACTTCTTTCCAATTAAAGACAATATTTTTATTATAAGTTTTTCTTTACCAAAACATTGTTTTCTTGGTAACTAGCAAACCACAAACTTGGTAACCATAAACGTCAAACAATGACCAGCAAAGCAACTAAATAGTTCACAATGATGATTAAACCAGGAGCACTTACCATCAGCAGCAATACAATGGTACCTAAGATACCACAGTTTTTCTTAATCAAGTGTAGGTTCCAGTCAGGTAAAAATGCAGGGAAGGTGGGCGACAGAGAGAGTGGACTGACAGAGAATTGTAATTAGTGCTGTAGGGGTAAAATTTGGTACCAGTTTTTCTAAGACAAAATATTTCCTGAATTCCTAGGAAAGCTGAACTGAAAAATATGCAGGAGTTATTGCTGAAGATTTTTACTGATCTCTTATTTATTATTGTTAATGAGGTACTTATTTGGTACCCACTGGGTGCATATGCAATTGCAGGAAACAGCAAAGGTGACAGCAATGCATCTCTCTAGAGATGACCTGCCTCTTTGTACTCTTAACCTTTTGACATCTGAGTTAACTGAGTATCGCAACCTTCCTTAATAAAAGAGACACCCGAGGGGCTGGCAGCCACTGTAACCACCTCCTGCCTTGCTATAGCATCTGAACAAACTGCTTCAGTTTGAAGGTGTTGTGATGCCCCTCTTTAATTATGTCAACATCTTCTGACAGAGATTTCCTCAATAAAAGATCTCACTTGAGTAAAGATGAATTAAAATCACTAAAGACAGAAGTAGGTAGGTAAATAGACATAAATTAATCTTGTATGTTTTACCAGGAGCAGTAATGGCTGGAATAATGTGTATGGTGTCTGTTACTCAACCTCAGTTCCAGTAGGCACAAAAATTGAGAATAAAAGTTAGAGAAAAATGCACAAAAAATTATTCTCTCCCAGGACATAGATGACTTTTCATTGTGGCTGAATCCTCATGTAAGGAGAAAAGAGGATTTTTTAAACATTTTCTATAAAGTGTATTTGCACGTGGAGTTGTTTTCAAGACAAAATAAATAAGAGCTGTTTAAATACTAGCATTTAAATCCACAAAATGGAACTGATATTCTCTGGTGTATGATTCTAATTAATAAAGGAAACTGATGAATTCACAGATTCTGTTGAAATTTAACATGTGTTCAAATACTCTCTGTTCAGTAAAAGCACTGAATTGCCCTGTAGTTCCAGATAATTATATGAGTTATTCTGATAACAGCAACTGAAATAACCCATAACCATCACAATATAACATCTACCAGACATTGTAGGAGACAGATGTGTGTTCCTTAAGAGACAAGGAAAAGGTAAAGGTGTTGCTTTTTCAACAGGATATTGCGTATACAGGTAGTGTTTCCAGTTAAATCATAGTCTCAGTTGTTTGTCTTACTGTAGCATTTCTAAAAAAAAAAGTATAAATGAAAAGTTTTACAGACACAGAGGAGAAGAGATAATAAAAAATGCATACTGACTTTAAAACTTCGAAGGTACAGGTGAAATCAATTCACCTCATGAATGGCAGGATCTGCAAAAGCAGCTTTGGTTACTCTTTTGAGAGGTAGTAATAATGGCAAGATTTAGCTAACTGTAAAAGAGAGAAAATAACTCCATAATCTGTTTACCATTATTAAATATCCATTGAATAAGTGAACAAATTTTCCTCTTTAAAAACAAGTTTAAATTGGATACACTACAGATATCACAGCATTTGGAATTCTTAATTGACAAATGGAGGACTAAATGTATCCATAAAACATTTTTTTAATTAATTCAGATGCAATTAATCTCAGTTCTCTGATTTTATTTGAAGGAACTGAATAGCAGAAACTTGCCAGATATCATGTAAATGTCACATAGACCAGGGGAGATTAAAATAGTGTACAGATCTGTAGAACAAACTACCCAACACAACTTTTACAAAGAATATGAGCAAGAATAAATTTGGTTTGCAACCCTATATCTGAGTAAGCTACAATTCCTCCTCTACTAACTACCCACATTTTCCTATTTCAATAGAAAAGGAAAGACCTGATATTATTGCAAAGTCATGATTGTGAGGAACTTTTTGTTTGTTTTTGGTTTTAAGTACTGTAATAAAATATGACTGAACCAGTAGGCAAAAAAATGTCATTGAATGATCAGACCTGAAGCCTTGTTGTGGTGCAAAATTAGGGTTTTCTAAAATTCTGTATTTTTTGTTGCTTGTTTGTACTGGTTTAATCCTGTAACCCCCTCATCCCCAATCCCCATGGTTTTTCCCTGAGACAAATCCTGTCAATCACACTATTAACCACACCATAGACCCCAAGGTGACTCTGCAAGGTATCATGCTTCCCACTCCCCTTTCTTTCCCTATATGGCTTTGCCATTGTCCCCTGTCCTTGGTCACTCCCCCCCCCTCACCTGAGAAGCCTCCCCCTTACCTGGGACACACCCCTGATATATAATGGGCTGTCCATCCCCCAGAGCCTCACTCTGTGGCACTGGGAACACCAGATACCATCTCTCTGGCACCAGGAACACTCTGTGGCATGAGGAGCTCTGGCAAGTAGAGCTCCAAGAATAAACCTCTAAAAAACCCCGCCAAGAGTCCTCTCCTTCTTCCACGCCTTCTAACACGTTCCAGCCTGAGGTTCAGACCCACAAAACATCAGAGGCACCAAGCCTTCATCTTATATCGATCCTGAGCAACCGCTGGCCAGTGAAGCAGCTACAGGAACCAATATAAAGCCTCCACGAAATATATTCATGATTAAAATTGCTACTTATTGCAATGAATGGGGAACTGATGCTGAAACCCCTCATAGCCTTTGAACCTCAGGAAGTCTGGAGCTTGTGAAGACACACAGCTCTGTTTTCTAGCTCGTTTGTTGCAAGGTGAATGTTAGAATCCTAAAGGAACTATCTTTGGTGTTTTGTGTACACAAAATTATATACAGCTCTTGATTATGCACTTTCAGAGGCCCCTGAGAAGGTGGTTAATCTTTGTTAAAGCTCTTGAGCGTTAGTGGCTGATAGAGGCTGGTGAATATTGCAGAGTAATTATTAACCTCATTGGAATCCAGAAACAAGATTTTCACACTATCTGTTTTTTATAGTGAGTTCTTCTCTAAGAAAGTGCATTATTAATAGGCAGAAACTCTACAAAGTGCCATAGCATTTGAAGGCAGGAGAGCATGCTAGCATCATCCGGTCCTCATGACAGACAGGGAGAATTCCAACACCATATGCTTTCAGCTGCAAAACGCCTACTTCTGAGTAAAAGTGCCCCATAAAATTAAAATTATCTTCCTGCAGAACTCAAAGTCATTTGCAAGTCTGCTTCTTTTAAACAAGCTCAGAAGCAAGATTAATAGAGTAATGAAATTAACTCGGTTCCAAACCAGCTTTATACTCTGACTCTTCCAGCAGGTTCTGAATTTCTGTGACTCCTATGCAAACATAAATTCACAGGACTCAAGTCAAAACTGTTTATCATCTTCCCTATAGCAAACACTAGTTCTCTCTTGCTATAGCAGCATTGTTCTTTTTGTGATATCTGGAGATTAGACAAAGTCAACATCATTTTAAAAACAACAATACAATGCTTAGCTTCACTTTTCACTGTTTCCTCGATTACTTCATGTCACTTAGCCTGAAGAATTGAAACATATCCTAAAAAATACCTCAGAAAAGTGATGCTTTCATGTTGTATCACAAGATTTTGCTATCAGCCTTATTCTTGTGCTAATTACGAAAAGTACATATAGCAGACAGACTGAGATCCTCCACAATGTCCAGAGGTGATTCTACAGAGAGGCACAATTCCCGTACAGTGTGCTCATGTGATCTATTATCATTCCTTTGGTAATGAAAAATCAGTGGTAAATCAATTAAAAGTGCTAAAGTTATTGGCAGACTAAAAAGTAAATAGTGACAAATGTGGCAAATTGAGAAACTCTTTTTGGTATTAAAGCAAGAGGGATGGTTTAAAGGAGGTCTAACCAAGGGGTGAAAACTACAGCAGAGATAGCCAAGGGCAAAGTCATTCTATGGGTACAGCCCACAGGGATGTTAATTCTCACTCTTTTCAGAAACCAGTAAGGGATGTACACAAAAAATGTGCTGCACTGTTTTACAGAGAAATGAACAATGCAAATGCAGACTTCTGAAATGTGACTTGTCTACATTTTTATAGATATATATATATGTGTCTTGCTGTATTTTTCATTGCATGGATGGTAGAATATCAATAACATAGATATGTTTATTTTTTTATACTGGGTTTGCATGAGAAGCTCACAATGTCTGAATAAAAGCTATGAAAACCTATCATTCAAGCTGTATTATCCAGGACATTTTGTAGCTTTCCAAAGTAGTCTAAACAGGACAATACAGATCCAGGGATGGATTGTTATTTCTTTTCTCTGACTGACTCAAAAGGCTTGCAGTGGGAAGGAAATTGTGTTGTGAATCACACACCATCAAATGACTGTGGCATACAATGAGCTCCATACATCACCAGCAATATTTAAAACAAACAGATTTCATAGCATTATCAGCCCATCAGGAAGTGATTCACCTCCAGAAAGTCTTAATTTTTGTTTTGAAAACCCTGCCAAAAGGGCTTTGTCTTTCTCTTCCACTGCAGCAGGCTCAGCTGCCTGCAATGTATTACACAACGGTTTCACTTAAACCCAACAACTGAGCTTTGTTATCAGAGCTGTATTCAGAAACACTACTTCAGCCAAAAATTGAATGAAAATCTATTTTCACCTGTTATACTGAGTAAATTTGCTTCTTCACTGGGGTAAGACTATCAGAGACACACATGGCTTAAAAGTATTATTGATTTTTAGAAATTAAAGCCAGTTTCACATAGCTCAGGGCTTCAATGAGTCATAAAACTCCATCAACGGTTAGTTCAGACTTTTTTTGTCCATGGAAGACACGGATGGGTTCATGTGAACTGACAGGTGGAAATGTATTCAGTGTGAAAACTTCTAAAGGAATTTTTGAAGTATGACTTTGCAGAGAGAGCTTGATTTTAACTAACCTACAACCAGCTGAGTACAGAGACCAATTTGTAGAGAAATGAGGTCATTGCATTAGGGAAGTCTGAGATTCAAACCTGCAGATGTTCATGCTGAATGTTTAACTGAACCTCTGGAGTCCTCAAAGCTGTGCTTTCAAAATGTATTTTTGGGGGTTTTCTTATGACATTTCCATCTCATAGTAATGCAGAAAATGCTCAGACCACAATCTCCAGTTCAATAATCTTTCTTGTTTTAGGATATCTAAAGATGCTAAGGTGAAAACCTGATTTTAAAATGAAAGAAAAAAACCAGCTTACAGAAATAAAACCATACATTTCTTAAGAACAATATCTTTAATTTGTTCATGGTGTTTCTATCACAATCCAATGCCTTCCTTTAGCAGATATTCCATTACATACAAATATCTAAAAAAAGACATTAGTTTTCTCACAAAAAATATGTATCAGATCATGCTCAAACTCAAACCTCTTCAGATATGGAAAATTTCTGTTCCTTAATACATCAGTAAGGAAGTAAGTAAAGACTTAAGTAAAAGCTATAAATATTACCATCAAAATAGTTATTACTCAGACAGAGGCCACTGATTCTCAGTGTCTCACTCTATATCAAGAAATTATCAGGTATTCTGAAAACAGTGAAATGCACAAAGCTATCCAGCAAAGAGCAAAGAAGAACCTCCAAAATTCTTTTTTTCTAGAATTCTTTGTAGAGATTTGCCTCCCATCACCAACAGTGCACCCATCCAAGTCGTGAGCAGCCATGAGTTCCTCCAGGAGATTGCTCTGGGAAATGGTGTTAAAGGCTTTACTAAAGTCTGGCTAGGCAACATCCATAGCCTTTCCCTCATCCACTAATCAGGTCATCTTGTCATAGAAGGAGATCAAGTAAGTAAAGAAGGACCTGTCTTTCACGAAGTCATGCTGGCTGTACCTGATCCCCTGGTTGTCCTGTACACGCCACGTGATGGCACTCAGAATGATCCCAGCACCAAGGTCAGGCTGACAGGTCTGTAGCTCCTTGGATGCTTCTTCCAACCCACCTTATGGATGGGTGTCACATTGTCTAACCTCCAGTCACTTGGAACTCTCCAGTTAACCAGGATTGCTGGTAAATGATGGAAAGTGGCTGAGAACTTCTGTCAGCTTCCTCAGTACCTTAAGGTGGATGCCATCCAGCCCCACAGACTTCTGTGTGTTAAGTTGACGTAGCAGGTCACTGGCCATTTCCACTTGGATCGTGGGGGCTTCCTTCTGCTCCCCATCCCTGTCTTCCAGCTCAGAGGCCTGGTATCCGGCTCTTACTATTAAAGACTAAGGCAAAGAAGGCATTAAGTATCCCAGCCTTTTTCTCATCCTTTGTCACTGTGTTTCCCCCCACATTCAATCAAAGACAGAGATACTCCTTAGTGCTCGTTCTGTTGCTGATGTATTTATTATATATTAATAAGACATTATTTATTATTGTCTTTTACAGCAGTGGTCAGATTAAGTACTAGTTCATCTTTGACCCTTCTATTTTTTTTCCCTCATAACCTCATGACAACCTTGTAGTCCTCCTGAGTTTCCTGCCTCTTCTTTCAAAGGTCACAAACCCTCTTTTTATCCCTAAGTTCCAGCCAAAGCTCTCTATTCAGCGTGTTTTCTACTCAACCCTAATGTTTAATACTTCTATCTTGCAGATAGAGACCATCCACAAGACCTTAAGAATTGAGTTTTCCCTCTCCCTTGTTATATTTCAACAATCCACATAATCAATGGGTCTAAGATCATCTATAAGTTGGCACTCATGGCACAGCAGGTTCAGGTTACACACACTGTTTTCAAAAACTCTCCACTCATATGAGCCATTTGCACACCAGTGTAAATCATTGTTTTCTCAGCAAGTACGTTCTTGTAAACTCATATTAATGTCAAATTTATACTCATGAAAGCATGCAGACTGAAAAGAGAAGTGACAGGCATTGATATAATTTCTCATCATGCATATATTTACATAGTATTTACAGATTAATAAATGAGACATACCTTGTATAAATCAATAGCTACCCTGCCTGTATAGTGTAAACCACATTATTCATATAGTCTTATACTATGTTGAATGAAACATTAAAGATACAAGTAAAACTACTATAGATTGCTTTGAAGGACACAGGGAAGGTCATTGACTTAGAAAGGTAGAGCAGAGATGTACATGATTTCACAAATTTCACTCTCTGACCTTTCCTCGTCCCTTTATATTTTTTTTGTCTATTTCCCACTCTGTCAAACACAGATGAAAGCATCTCAAAGGGTCATAGCGAGAGGTTACCAGTTAATGTTTGCAAATGTCTGAGAAAAAGAATAATATTTTGCAGGCATGGATGCCTTCTAGTTTACAGCATCATTAGTCTATTCCCTAACCTTGTAAGTCCATATGAAGTGATTACTTCATTTCAAAGAAAGGAGGCTACCTGATAAATAGAGGACAGCATTTGCAACCTATCTCTCCATGGAATTTTTGTCACCATACATTGATATCATGATTAATTTGTGATTACTGTTTGTCCTGGTTTAGGGCAAATTTGGGAGAAAACCTCCGAATGGGGTTCCTCTGGAGAGCAAACCCAAAACAGCCCCTCCCCCCAGCCGGTCC